>PVHX01016883.1:0-41788 GCA_004024805.1 Geosciurus inauris
CACTCTCCACCACCACACCAGAGGGAGACCTGAACAAGGGACTCTCAGCAGGCTCTTCATTCAGCATGTATTTCTTGAGCAACAGAGAGCCTGGTACTGAGGAAGAGTCAGGGGACATAGGTGGACCTGGCTGGCACAGTCCCTTGTTAGGGGGGAAGAAGCAGACCACAGACTTGTGAGAAAATAGCATGTGATGTAATTGCAGATGCGGTGAGTTTTCTGAAGGAAATAGCATTGTGGGGGGAAAAAGAGACAGAAAACCCCACATGAAATAGCCCTACACTCTGAGAAGGTGATTTCTGAGTCAAGGCCAAAGCATAAGTTGTGCAAACTCTCCCTGTGTTTCCCTTTGTTCTCTTAGCTCTTGCCAAAGTGGCCAAAATGAAGATCTCAAATCCCTGAAGTTACTGCTGCCTAGGGGTATTTGTCCTGGATGTTTCTCATTCTAGATCCTTCCCCCAAAATCTCAGAGCATCTCTTACCGCCTTGACTTTGAAGTTAAAGGTGACCTATTCAGAGTGATGGTCCTCACTCCTCAGGACCACGCAGCATGTGATGCTCTCTGCCACCTCACCCTGTGTCATGAGTTCTTCTTAGAACTCCAGAAACAAATGACAAGTCCTCAGCATCTTTCATTTTACTTGGTTAAAATTCTATTTGAAACTGCAGAAAGTAGCAGTGAGTTAGGAAAGTAAAATTGTTAAGAGAAACTAAGTGCGGAAGCCATCAAAGATTCATTTCAAGTAGTAGAGTGGACTAAACATATTTGAATGAGTCTAAATCTCTTTAAATGTGAATTAAAAGCATTTTGCAACATGATACCACCAATTCCTAGACACAAATGAAATTCCTGTAAAAAGGAAAAAATCCTAAGACCACGCAGTAGAGGATGGGTGGAGAAGTCCAGCCATGATCGTGCATGACTCCACCTGTTAGTATAGACCTCTACTCAATGGCTTGGTGTTCACTGCTAATGAACAAGGGGACAGGGCCTAGCCAGACATCTTAGTCCTGGGCAGACACCCTAGGTGACCATGCATGCTGCACAGGTACCACCTACAGAACATTTCCATTAGCACTAGAGAGGCAAAGACTAATAAACATAGGAGAGTGCCCAAATTTCATTAGTAAATAGAACAATTAAATTATGTAGCTTGTGTCTTCATATGTGAAATTCTGTAGAGGAGCGACTGTACCACATCAACATGGATTATGGACTGAATAAAACATATTCAGAAAAATATGTGTAAGTTTCCAATAAAAAATCTTTAACACAGTTTGTTTAGATATGTCAATCTAAACAGATAAGTATGTTATGTAACAGCTGTGTACTGATAACTTAAAAAACTACATGAGAAATTAAAATTTGAGATGCTAGCTCTCTTCTGGGATAGAAAAAGAGTAAGATTAGGAAAGACCACATAGGGTGTCCAGGTACTAGGGATTTTATAAAGGTCAGGTTGAATGGATGGCATGTGAGCATTTGTCATTTTAACATAATTAGTTGTGCATGCTATATACATGATTTCATCCATGAAACACTCCAAAATGAAAATGGACACTGGAAAAATATTGAACCACCATAAGAGTTTTTACAACACAAAGCCCTAAGTTAATCAGCACATTTATATAGATAAGGAAATAGAGACTGCACGTGTCGGTTCCAATAACAATATATTAAGCCTCTACTTGCTTCTTATCTTAGTATAAGATGTTGCTTTTCCCTCCAAATCTGTTATAAAAGGGGAAAGGAATTTCCTTAGTAATGTGAAGTTAGCTTTAGCAGTTCTTCAGACTTTATTGATCTGTAGCATCATGTCCACCAAGCAAACTAAGATGGTTGTACAGATAATTCTGCTTCTTCTCTTAAAATTATTAACTGCTTGTCTTGGAGCTCATTTTGATCACCAACCTTCTGCTAAGTAATCAGAGAGAATGACTTCTCCATTCTAGTTAAAATGAAATCAACAACTTATTGAATAGGTAAAATATCTGAAATATTTACTCTTTTACAAAGTTATTTTTCAAAGTTAAACAGCAGGCTACATATATTACATTAATGGTGACATACAATGCTAACTGCTCGTCTTGTAGAGATCTGATCCAGTATTTTCTTGTTTATCTATTTGATTGTTTGCTTTTGCTAAATATGCCTTCCTTGAAAACACGCATAATGGGAGAAGGTTTCTGCTGTGACATAGCTCTTAGAACAATGTCTAGCCCTAGAGATCCTGAACACATATTTGTTGAATAAATGAATGAAAATGTCTTCAGAGACGTTATTGGCACTGGGTGTGCACAACAAGAGTGCCAAGCAAAGCTCCAGGCTAGCTTACTACATACAAAGAGATGTTTTTAAAAAGATCACTTTGAACTAAGGTTTCAATAACTTCCAGAATTTTTTAACTTTGTTTTTAATTTATTGCTTTTTAATGACATAAAATCACATGTACTTATCCTTTACAATATGATGTTTGAAGTGTATGTATATGTACATATAGCATATACATACATGATGAAATAATTAAACTTAGCTAATTAGCATCTGCATGGCTTCATAAAGTATCATTTTTGTGGTGGCAACACCTGAGTTTCCCTCTGTATTTAGAAGATGATGTTTCTGATATTCTTAATTTGAGGGACCATGTTTTCACTGACTTTCTAAATAGTTAAAGACCATTATCTTTGGTGCCAAATATAGAACATTTATTTTTACAGACATTGCTAAGTGACCCGAGAGCTCTCCACTGGAGTCCTCACACACTTCGCCCATACATTCCTACTGATTTTCAGTAGGTAAATGCCTCCTGACTCGGTTGCCAGCTTCTGAGAAGATGGCAGCACCTGGTTGCACACCAGGTGTGTAAGGTCTGCCTTGCCTCCACCCCCGAGTACATGCGGAGAATGACCTGGGAGGCTATGAGGGAAGGGAACAGCACCTACAGACATAAGAGAAACCACACAGGGTCACCTCAGACGTTATCCCAGTGAACCCAAATAGATCTGCCAAATGCTTTTGCTGCACAAAATGGCAGGCAGGCCACAGCTGAGCAAGCAGCTGCCCTGAGGCTTCAAAGCCACTGAACAGAACAATAAGCAAGAGGACACTGGGAACCCTTAGAACCTGGAATGCTGCACTGTTAAAATAGCGAAGGCTGGAGGTGAGGAGGCAGATACCAGATAGGACTGGCTGAGGTGCTCCAACTCTGGCAACTTTGTGTTGTGCAAAACAGATGTTGTCCTGTGTGATAATAAAGAAGACTGAAATTAAAGTCAGATTGGACAATCTTAAGATAATTGTAAGAGTCATTAAATGTGGGTGTAAAAATAAAGGAAGATTAGAGGAATATTCAAAGTAATTAGGTAATGTTTAGCATTGATTTGGATTCTCATATGATTCTATTCATTAGTTTATTCATTCCTGCATACAGTAAGCAATGGTTGGTTTATTGATCATTGCCAACCATGTGCCAGGAATGATGAGTTAAATGTTGAATAAAATTTTACCTGTGGGGGCTGGGATTGTGGCTCAGTGGTAGAGCGCTTGCCTCGCATGCGTGAAGCACTGGGTTCGATCCTTAGCACCACATAAAAATAAATAAAATAAACATATTAAAAAAAAATTTTACCTGTGACCCCAGGGAATTCATGCTGTCATTTGAGTAATCCTTTTCTGCTATATTTTTGTTGCAAAATCTTCCAACTTTAGATATTTGTAATTTTAATCAAATCTGATACACAATTAGAATGTAAATATTACTTATGCAAAATGTTAGCCTTGTAAATGTAACAGCCACTTTAAAAAAAAAAGTTTTAAAAATGGCATCAACACCATCCTCTAGCAAATTTGTTGGGAGAGATGGAGTGGAGGAAAGAGAAGACTATAAGAGGTTTGGTTGTCCTTGGGCAGAAATGCAGAGACCCCACCCAGTAGAAGGAACTGCATGAAGTATTTCCAGCAAGGTCTGCCTCATATTCAAAAACATTAACATTGACAGTGAACTTGAATCTTCATACAAGAATGTTAAAATATAAACATTTCATAGCTTGGTAAAAGAGTACCTGCAGAATTTGACTTAGTTTATAAATAATAACTGAATGAAGCAACCAACTACTATGGATTAAATTTGAGTCCTCCGTTTATAATATGTCGAATCTCTAAATCCCCGCCCCTACCCCATCATGTGCCCTTTCTGATTGTCTTCCCATAATTAAGATGAGTTTGTTAGAGTGGATGCCTTTCTCATAAGTGGTGCCCTCACAGAAAGGAAACTTCTGATTTAGACTCCTGAAGAAGGAACACTGGAGGAGGATGTGGCAGAAGTGATGAGAGCATAGGTCCTGCCCACACAAGCCCGGGAGTGAGGCCCAGCAGATCCTCCCCTCGCAGCCCTCAGCAGAATCCCAGCAGCCCAGACCCTGACTTTACACTGCCAGCCTCCAGCCTGTGAGAAAATGAGGGTATATGGTTCAAGCCCCAGTTTGCAGCACTTTATTGTGATAACCCTAGCAAATTGACAGATCAGAAATATCTTTCTTTTGTAGTCAGAACTTCGTTGTATAAAGCATAAGAATAATGTTTTATGGGATGTGGTTTAAATGGGCTACATGGTGCATTGTAATCTTTACGAAGTTCATACAAACCTCATGGCGTTCATGGTATTCATTCTCTATAGACATCTAACAGATGAGTTTCTCAAATTGAACTTGGCACTTTAAAGTTCCTGGATTATGTTATTGCACCATATAGGTAGATAGAGTGTAAATTCATTTTGTAGATACATTTAGTGGAATATGTATGTATTTGTAATTATAGTGTTCATAATATGTATAATATACCATATAACATAATATACTCTAATATATATCATATATAATATGTAACATATGTGTATACATACAGATGTATCCTGCCAAATATTTCTATACAAAATAAATAGGTTTGCCTAAAATTTTATCTTCAAATTTTCTTTGTTTTAATGTTAATGATTTATCTGCCTCTGCCATTTGTTCCAAATTTATGTTCAAGGGGGGGCTAAATCAATTGGCCACAGCAGTGCAAATGAATGTAGATAAATCATGTTATGATGTACAACATCCTTGACTGGCATCCCCTGACATTACGTACAGCTCATTGCGTGCCATTCAACTACACTGCCCTAACACAACTTGAAGGGATCGTTTCTGAAGAAACTCTACTTTTTCCACATTGCTTAATTTTTCTGAGATTACAAATGAACACAGAAGCTTGCTGAAATTTCTATCGATAAAGGAGTAGAAACTAAATGGTATCCCAGCCATTATTTCCAAGTAGTATTTTTTCACAGCTGAAAATACTACCTTTCACATTTTGTTCTCCGCACTTTAATATTATGTTCCACTCTGAGGCTAGTGCTTCATGGTCTGGACCATCAAAATAAACTTCTACCTAAGACCTCTGGTTTGACACTTGACATCTGTTCCCTTCCATCTCTTCAGTACTGTTTGTTTGAAATCTTGAGGGGAATTGTTGCTTTTATCCACCACTTATTCAGTGTCTTGAGTGCCGAAATGCTTTCTGTCCTTCATCTTCATTTCTGGTCCCGGGTTTAGTCATCCTGTGTCAATGTCCAGGTGAAGCAGTTTGATCTCCATAATTACGAAGTCAAAGTTTAGAACATGCCGGAATCCCACACAAGCTCTTCCACCAGAGCCTGCAGCATTCCCCTTTGTGGGACTGTACAGCATCGGTGCTTGGCGGAGGAGGATCCCTGGAATGAAACTAGACACAGCAGGGGGTCCAGCCTGCTGAGGTTTCCTTGGCGTCTCCTTTCTCTACACATGTTTCAGCACACATTGTGTATCAACCCATCTTTTCAGTAAATAGCTACAAATTATTTGTTTTCTACTCTTCATCTTTATTAATTGTATCAATTAATCATGTTTCAACAAATCCATTTATGTCCTAAGGGGGTTCTTAAAGACACATTTTGCAAATGATTTGTTCAGTTTGTCCCTGGGGATGTGCATCAGCACACTGAAGTAACTAAACTGACGCCTGCTTTTGTATGAACTGGCATTGACACAAAATAGCACCAGGTGAATAGAACATGCCTGTGTAACAGGGTCTCACTGAAATGGCTGGGAATGGGATGATCCTAGCAAAACAGCTTATGAGTGAGGAGTGGAATTGTGGTACTTTTCTTTCTTCTTTATGAGTTTGGGAGTTAAGGAGGGCACATCAAACCTACTGTGTTGTTTGAGTCAGCTTTCTCCCTGCTGTAACCAAATGACCTGACAGGAACAATTAGAGGAGAAACCGTTTATCTGGGGGCTCAGGGTTTCAGAGGCCTTAGTCCATAGATGGCCAACCCCTTTGCTCTGGGCCTGAGATGAGGCACCACATCAGGCAGAAGGGTGCAGGGGAAGAAAGCAGGTGGGAGTATGTCACCCAGGAATCAGAGAGAGAGAGAGAGAGAGAGGGAGAGGGAGAGCTCAAGCGCGTGAGAACGCTCTGTTCAACCAGAACAAAACATATATCCCAAAGGCAGACCCCAGGGCCCCACCTCCTCCAGCTGCTCCCTAGCTGTCTACAGTTACCACCCAGGTCATCCCTATCAGGGGATTAATGCACTAATTATGTTATTCTCATAATCCAGTCATTTTACCTCTAAATTCCCCTGCATTTTCTCACACGTGAGCTTTCAGGGACACCTCGTATCTAAACCACAACATACATACTACTTGGGTGTCTCAATCACCAAATGTTCTAGTGTCCTAGTGATGTTGAGTGCGGCTTTAGGAAGTAAGAATCTTTATTTTGATTCTTTAGAAAAGCTCAGTCCTTTGGAGCATAATATATATAAACCAATGCTATTTTAGTTTTTTTTGAAAAGACATTTGCACATAAATTGAATTTAAATGCCTTTTTGCACATACCAAATGACCTTGTGAGGAATAACTGGGATGAAAATTACTCGTTACATGAGTTACGTCAGTGGATTTCCATTACGGAGATTCCTCTGCCTCACAGCTGTCAGAGACACCAGCAGAACCAGGCTGGGGACAGCCACATGATGGTCTGTCCATGGCTCCTGGTGATCTCTCACAGCCCAAGATGGTATGAAGAAATGTATTTCTCACGTAACTGAGAAAAAAAAGGCAGGCTGCCAAGCTCCTCTGAAGTCTCAGAAGAAAGGGGACTGGCCTGGGGCTTTTATTGAAGTTCAGATGGAGGCCAGGGTGAGCACTGCTCAGCACTGAGAAGCTCCTGTGGTTCCAGCATCTGCATACCACTGGCCGGCACTGAAGCGGGGAGGACACCTTGGTGTGGGGCAAGAAGGGCAGGGGCTGCAGCTGTCAGCACCACACATGAACGAACACTCAGAGCCCGTACCCCACCAGCTTCGCTCTGACTCATACACAGCATCTAGTTCCTTTACTAGACTTTCACTTTAGATTTGCTAATATTTTATTTATAATTTCAAACCCAAATTTACAATTGATAGTTACATTAAACTTGCTAATAATTCATTCGCTACTTGGAAACCTGTATTTGCCATCAATAATGACCTTTGCTTTATTTTTGTAGACTTTCAGAGTTTGGAATCGGATTGTGTGTGCTAGCTTCATAAAATGATTTGATAAACTCTCCTTCATTCTCCCTCCAGTACAGCAGTTCCAATAAACTAATAGTTATTTGTTTCTTGAAAATTTTGTAGAAATGCAACCCTAAAGAACTTTTATACTATTTTAATACTTTTTGTGGCATTGTGTGTGTTGTGTATGTGTGCGAACACCCGGTTACATACATTGTGTGTGTTGTGTATGTATGCGAACACCCGGTTACATACAAAAATACATTAGCAGGTATGGATGCCCACATGTATTCATTTCCTGAGCATTTTCAAACTCATCACAAAAAGGAACATATTGTTACTCTTCTTTTTTTGTTGGGGAGGGTTTATTATCTTTTTAAAATTTATTATGTGTTCTTTTGATTTACACATGACAGTAGAATGTAAATGGTGCTCTTTTGAAATGTACTGTCACATTCCTTTGATGAGTCTTATTGTTGTTTGTTCATATCTTCTCTTCATAGCCATTTGGCTTTGTAGAGTATACTCAAACTCTCTGAACCTCAGTTTCTTATTTTTAAATGGCGCTTAGGATACCTATGCTTTTAGGGTTTTATTGTTTGTTTCTTTGTCTTGTAGCCAATCACCAGAAACTCAGTGATTTAAAACAACATGAGTTTATCATCTCACCATTTCCATGGGTCAAGTCTGGGCACAGCTCAGCAGGGTTCTGAGCTCAGGGCCTCACCAGGCTGCAGTCAGAATGGCACCCGTGTGGCCATCTCGTCTGAGGCTTAGTGTCTTCTAAGCACATGTGGTCCATGGTACAATACAGTCCCTTGCTGTTGAAGGATGGAGGCCTTTGGCTTCTTGAGGTTGTCCCCCCACTCCCATTTTCCTGCTATGTGCACGCTCTAAAAAATGGAAGCTTTAGTCTTCAAGGGTCTCAAGATATTCTTCTGCTGGTTATTAATTCTTCTGCACTCCCTCCTGAAGGATGCAACTGATTAGGAGAGGGCTTACTAAAATAAGTCTCCCTCTTGATGAACTTGAGGTGAACTGATACAGGATCATAATCGCATCTGCAAACCCTGTTCACCTTTTTCATAAAGGGGAATGGTATCACATCACACCCACCCATTCTGCATACAGTCAAGGGACAGGAATCACAGAGGGCATGTGCACCCTGGATGAGGACTTCAACAGCCATCTTGGAATTCTATGTACAACACCTGCTCTGCAGGGATGATGATATTGGAAAGTGACAGACAGTGATGCTGTCTGTAATATGTGCTGTATGGTGCCTTGACAAATCAGAGGAGACGGTCAAGTCAACATCTCTCCTCTGGGGTCCCGTGAGGACTCGTCATGCACCTCCTTTCCCATGCTGGCCACAGCAAGGCTGTCTGTGGGAAGGCAGCAGGGCCTGTGGTGAAGCGACACGGGACCTGCCTTATCTCTATCTCCTTTCCACGTGTGTGGGACGGATCAGGGCTGGGCCATTCTGTGATCTCAGAACACAGTTATGGGGCATGATGCAAGCTAGAGTCACTTTCCTGTCTACCGTGATCTATGCCCTGGCTGCCCTGGTTTGCTCCATTGAGGCCCACGCCTGCCTGGGGAGGTGGGTGGGGGAGCTAGCTGCATGCTGGGGCTTTGTAGGAGGGCAGCCTGAAGGAGGGATTTCTTTCTTTTTTTTCCCCAAATTCACTAATGCTGAATTTTATTATAATTAATAATAATGATTTTTTATAGTTTTGCAGTTATATGTAATAGATGGGTTCATCATGACTATCTCATACATGTATAGATAGAAATCTATTTCAGTTCACGATCCGTTTTCCCTCTCTCTCTTCCCTCCTATCCTCCACCCCCTCCCATTCTTCTTCCTCTATTCTATTTGACTTCCTTTTGCTGGTGTATTAATTTGTCTTTGATTAGTTCTTTATGTTATCCTATCCTTCCCTCTCCCTTTCCTTTATTTTACTCTAGCTTCTTCATATGAGAGAAAACATTCAATCCTTGAGTTTCTGAGTTTGGCTACTTTCATGTAGCATGATATTCTTCATTTCCATGTATTTGCTGGCAAATGCCATAATTTTATTCTTTTTTTGTGGCTGCATAGAACTTCATTTTTTATATATATCACAATTCTTAATCCATACGTCTATTGATGGGCAACTGGGTTGATTCAATAATTTAGCTATTGTGAGTTGTGCTGCTATAAACATTGAAGTAGAAATATCACCATAGTATTTTAAATCTTTTGGGAAAATACTCAAGAGAGGGATAGTAGGGTCAGATAGTGGTTCCATACTTTTCTTTCTTTCTTTCTTTTTTTTTTTTTTTTGAGGAATCTCTATACTGCTTTCCAGAGTGGTTGTACTAGTCTGCAGTCCCACCAACAATGTATGAGTATATCTTTTCCCCCCAAACCATATCAGCATTTATTGTTGTTCATAGTCTTGATTATTGCCATTCTGATTAGAATGAGATGGTATCTTACCATAGTTTTTATTTACATTTCCCTGATTGCAAGAGATGTTGAACATTTTTTTTCATATATTTGTTGACCATTTGTATTTTTTTTTGTTCTTCTTTTTTTTGTGGTACCAAGACTGAACCCAGAATCCAGGTGTGCTTAACCACTGAACCATATCTCCAGCCCTTTATATGTTCTTTATTTTGAGATTTAGTCTTTCTGCTAAGTTCTATAGGGTCTCTCCAAGTTACTGAGGATAGCTTTGAACTTGGAATCATCCTGCCTCAGCCTCCTAAGCCACTGGGTCATGTTCCTTTTTTTGAGAAGCTTCTGTTTAGTTCTTTTGCCCATTTATGGATTGGGTTATTTGATTTTTGATGTCAGTGTTTGGAGTTCTTTGTATATTCTGGACATGAGTCCCCTATCAGAGGAAGTACTGGCCAAGATTTTCTCCCATTCTGTAGACTCTCTCTCCATCCACTGAAATGTTTCCTTAGCTATGCAGAAGCTTTCTAGTTTGATGGCATGCCACTTATTGGTTCTTGGCTTTATTTCTAGTATGTTGGGGGTCTTGTTAAGGAAATTGCTGCCAGTTCCTGCGTGATGATGTGTAGACCCTAGGTTTTCTTCTAGCATTTGTAGAGATTCTGGCCTAACTCCTAAGATTTTGGTCCATTTTGATTTGAGTTTTGTGCAGGATGGAAGAGAGACTTCTAATTTCATTTTTTTTTTGTTCACGTAGCTATCCAGTTTTCCCAACACCATTTGATTAAAAGGCTCTCCTTTCTCCAAGATATATTTTTGACATCTTTGCCAAGTATCAGAGGGCTGTAGGTATATGGATTGCCTCTGGGTTCTCTACTCTGTTCCTTTCCTATTTTGATGCCAATACCATGCTTTTTGTGTTACCACAGCTCTGCAGTACAATTTCAGATCAGCTATCATGCCTCCTGCTTTGTTGTTTTTGTTGTTGCTTTGTTTAGTATTGCTTTACTATTCTGTCTCTTTTTCTTCCAAATTACTTTAAAATTGTTTTTTTCTAATTCTCTGAAGAATGCCATTGGTATTTTGATGAGAATTGCATTGAATCTCTATTTTGCTTTTGACAGGATGGCCATTTGGACAATTAATTCTACCTATCCAAGGACATAGGATGCCCCTCCGTCTTCTAAGGTCTTCTTCAATTTCTTTCCTCAGTATTCTATCATTTTTATTGTACAACTCTTTTACCAACTTGGTTAGGTTAATTCACAAATATTAAACTCTTATTTGAGGTTATTGTGAATGGGATGGTTTTTCTAATTTCTTCCTTAGCTGAATCACTGTTGGAATATAGAAAAGCTATTGATTTATGGATGTTGATCTTGTATGCTGCTCCTTTGTTCAACTCATTTATAAGCTTTAAAAGTCTTCTGCTGGAGTTTTTTAGGTTTTCCAGGTATAGGATCATATCATCAGCAAACAGAGATAGTTTGAATTCTTCTTTTCCTATTTGTATCCCTTTGATTTCCTTTTCTTGCCTGATTACTCTGACTAATGTTTTGAGGACTACATTGAATAGGAGTGGTGAGAGAGGACAGCCTTGTGTTGTTCCTGATTTTGGAGGAAATGCTTTTTAGTTTTTCTCCATTTAGCATTAACGTTGGCTTTGGTTTTTTTCAGGTGTGTTGGTTCAGAATTTGGACTTTTAGGATTCCTGCTGCAGAAGTTGAGGTTATAAAGTATTGCAAAATCTCCTTATTTTCAGACATTAATTGTCTTTAAATAAATTTTAACCCAACCATTTTATTCAACTTAATACAGCTGTTTGAAAGCAAGTAAAATGCTTGAACATAGATTTAACTCATAGAAGTAAGAAGGGACCCAGCCACAGAAGTTTGAATAGGTTTAAACGTGCTCTTAACTACACATACTTTAGAATTATTCTCTGACCTAATGCAGAGTAGCTCTCCATGTAGACCCACATTTTTTATTTTGGACTCACATATATGTTCTTCGAACTTCTTGTCTTCCTTTACGTTTTGCTATTTCCACTGACTGAACTGTAATAGAAATGCCACACATTGGTTCACAGTTCCCAGCTGTACGGAACACTCTCTGTTCTTGGTCTTACTTAATGAGATACATTTGGTGGGAGGGGATAGCCCTCACTCCAGGTAGATCTCAGCCCAGGAAGGCTCCCGTTACTAGGGCTGCTGCAGAATCTTATTCCTCTAAGCCTAAGTTTCTAAATATGCAAAAATAATACAACTATTTGATGATGATAATAATAAAACTACACTTAATATTCATTGCAAATCCCATATTATAGGTGAGGCACCCAAGGCCCAGAGAGAGGAAATTATCTGCCTAAGCCATCTGGAGCAAAGCGGGAATGAATCCATCTGCCTCTTTGTACATTGAAAATGTCAGAGAGAACTGTTAAAGTTCTTTTCCTATACTAATTGAATTGAAAATGAGCTCAAATTTTCTTAAGGCAAATTTGGTATACACAATGTAGTAGGTGGTCCCTAGGGCACTATCTGTGTTTTATAAAATGACGGTGACAGATTTGATTGATTCCTCTGCAGAGCAGAGCAGAAAGATAAAGCCTACTCAATCTGACTATCCCCATTGGCACAAGGAGCTGGACACTGCACTCAGTGGCTATCTTCCCCCATCCCATCTATACAAACACTGAGAAATTTTGTTCTTTCAACAATTGTGTTTTTATTTTTATTTTTTGCAGTTCTGGGAATTGAACCCAAATCCTCATGCATATTAGGCAAGCACTTGACCACTGAACTATATCCCTAGACCACAGAGCAATTTTTGTATTCAAGGAAAAGTGCAGCCACTCAGACCTCAAGATCCACTAGCTGAGGATTTCCTATAATATAAATGAGCAGATGCTCCTTATTCTCACTCAATCCAACATGAGTCAGCAATCAATGCATTTGGAATGCATTAACAAAAATTTTTAGATTCTTTGTACTAATGAAATACATGACTTTACCTAATCTGAGTGGCTTTACAAATGTCCTCACACAAGTTGGCCCATGGCCTTGAGCAGTGGGTTGTCTTAAACTATTATATTGTTCTGTAATTCATTTTTTTTCTTATCACAATGTTAACAATGTTAGAATCTCTCCAGAAGCTTAAAGAAAAGAAAGGAAAATAACCAACTTCAATTAGGAAAAGCTTAGAAGCAAACGTTACTGACCTGCTACCATCTTGCTTTGACCTCCTGGACGGGGGAAGAGGAGGAGGCTGGAGTAAGATCAGGATGAATGCCTGGGTTTTTCTTATTCTAATTCCTGTTGAGGAAATTCTTGGAATAATGATGATAGACAGATAAATAGATTAGATATTATACAGTAATATATTAATGTACATACATATCAACCATATTTACTGCTTTTCGTGCCATAAAAATGGGACATGCTGTTGTTCTGAATGAGAAAGGGAAACTAAAATATTTCCTTTAATCATAGTGATCATTCGAGGCGGAAAGATAAATCACCAATAACTTAGGATATATATGGCTGACAGTGAAGAAGACTCAAAGGCCCCTCCTCTATAAGACTAACCTTTAACTAGTTTTCTTCCCTTGATCTGCCTTTTCCTAAAACATTTACTTTAAAATCTTCTAATCACAAATTCTTTATCTGTCCTCTTGAAATCTTTTATAAGCCTCTTAACAGTTTTATAGCCTAGTAGTGTCTTTCTCCAGGACCTGTGAGCCCTCTGCCTTTGAAAGGTGATCATGAAGGAAGATAAAGCCCCTTTCCCATCTCAAAATAAAAATAAAAGGGCTGGGGATGAAACTCAGTGTTAGAGTATTTGCCTAGCATGCAAGAGACCCAGTTTCAATCCCAGTTCTGCAAAAAGAAAAGAAAAAGAAAATAAGAAAGTTCCCACCAAAGTTGAGCTCAAACTGTGCTCTAGTTATCACTGTAATAAGGGTGAATAAAGTCATCTTTTATTGTTTAACTTTGTTCTGTATAATTGTTGTTTTGATGCTGGTTATTAATAGTAGTAAGAAAATCTAAACTTTCAGGAAATATTTAAAGCCAGGAGAGTGAGAGAATAGCTAACGAACCTGGTGAATCCACCATAATCACCAAGCAAACATTGACAACTGCTAAAGGTCCCCAGAGCTCTTCCTAGTCTCCTCAGAGCCTCAGGTCACCATGAGAAACAGAAAAGATGAATGAAGACACAGACAGAGGTGGAGGATGGGTCCAGAGCCATGTGCCTGTCCCACTTGGTCAGGAGAGCAGGACTTAGTGTACTGGCAGAAGAGGAAGATCAAGTATGGAAACATTTCCCACTGGGATCCCTGCCCAGGTCTTTTGTTCTCCACAGACCTTGAGACATCCAGCCCTGGACATTCCCTTCTGGGGCAGCTCCATTTAGAACCTGCCTCCTCTGGGTTTGGGGCCTCAGGATCACTTGGAGTTTAAGCAGACCTAGATCTTTGTTTGTGGCAGAGCTCACGTATCAGAGAATATAGACAGATCCTGGGCAGGCAGGTTTAGTTTTCATCTATTTACAGTTGGCCAACTCATCAATAAGGGACCAGAGTCAAAAACACTGCCCCTAGATTAAGGTCAACCCTGGGGCTTTCTTAGAAGCAGTTCTAAACATGGGCCCAGCTACACAAAGTTCAGTTTGATAAACTCCTTGCTTTCCATCTGCAGACAATCCAAAATTAGAGTCTGTGCTTTGCCTAGAGGTAAAGAGGAGACCAAAGGCAAATCCTGTATTTGTACAAAAAGGATCCAGCCCTGGGAGAACTAGGTGGGTTCCAGGTCTCTTCCCATCTTCAGTGGTACTTCCTGCCCCAGGCTTCAGGGGGCAGCAGTTTTAATTTAAGACTGAGGAGTTGGGCTTTTCCAATATTATATAGTGAGGTATTATTGGTCATTCTAGACAATGGTCCTTGAGAGAAAGCTCCTGTCTCAACCAAGTTGTGCCAATTTATTTCCAATGTCTTAACATTTTTCTATCAAATCCTCTAAAGTTCAACCAGCACAGGAAATGTGGGAACCTCCCAAATGCAAAAGAAACAGTTTGACAACATGCTACCACACTATAGGTGGCTCTATTTTGGGACAAATGTATAAAAATAGTAAGTTTTGCTACCTCCACTTCTCATGCCTCAGTCAATCCCATAGTTAAGCATCCTTCACTCCCCCACCTCAGTCCCAGGTGCTGCTTTCCAGGCCAGGTGGAGAACTTTTGATGCAGATGACAATCCCACTGTCATTAATTTGAGTAAAGGAGGAATGTGTCATAGTATGGGTGGCTGAGCAATCTATTTTCAGGAGGGCAGGAATGAGAGGGCCTAGGGCCCAAGGACATGAGACATAGTGCACAATTTTTCAGGGTACTAAGTTTTACACATTTGTATCCTTGATTCCACCTCACAACCAATATTTGATTTTTGGAAGAAAGATATTCTAATTAGCCTCTTTTGGATCACATGCTACCTCTTGCTGTGAACAAGGGCAAATGGATGTCTATTTTTGTCGTGCATGCTTTGGGACGAATAGAATTACCAGTTCTTTCAAGTTTACCTCTGAGTTGCCTCACTGTAGCACTAAAACCCCTACAGCCTAAGAAAGCCTTCAGCCCTGAGAACTGGGAACACTTGCTCACTGGAAGGAGAGCTTATTTCTCAAAGGAAGACAAAAGGGTCATTATCAGACAAAGGCAGGAAATTTGACTTGGCCAAAAGGTAAGTACTTGGAACAGAAAAAAATGTAAATGTTATTACTAGACAAAGGAAATATGGATAATGCACAGACAAAAATCATGAATATGGACATCTGTACCTTTGATCTAGTTTTGGCATAGTGTTTGTACATTCTGCTGACCTAATCACTAGAGAGGGCAATGTGGGAGGGAACCGGAGCTCCGCTACGTAGGCCTGGTTTTCCATCTGTCTAGAAGCCCTGGGCTCCTTTCAAAGGAAAGTGATTATTAATTACCCAGGAATGTGAGAACCCTAATCACCTCTTTCCTTGGTCTTTCATTTATGTTTTTCTTTTCTGATTTCAAAATCAATTTCCTTCCAAAGAATGCATCTTGGAGGACAATATATGAATATTCCATGTTAACTTTAACATATTGCTAATACATTCAGGCTAAACAAGGTCTAGTTAAGTGTTCAGTGTCAGGAGCAGAAACTGCTCCGGCGCTGTAGACATGGTCCCGAGACCATGCCTAGAGGGGTCTGTGATCAGTGACTCCACCATGGAATCAGTTCGCTTTGGAATCAGTGAATTCTGCTGTGCTGTGTTTCATGGCCACTGTCCTGCACCTCCCCCACCTGCAAGCCACCCTCAAGTGGGGCTGCAGGAATCCTGAGGACGGTTTCCATGGGCTGCTGAAAATCTGCCAGTCCTGTGAATTTGATGCTGTGCTCATTCTCCTGCTTGCAGCATATTAGTGCAGTCTGTGGGTGTGGAGGGCTCTGTATGTGTGCAGCATGATTACTTAGGATGTCTGTGCCAGAATTAAAAGGTATGGAAGACTAAGGCTTAATGGCACATGGATTTTGAATTTTGCCACAATCTCATCTGAATTCTCTGCCATGTTTACCCAGAAAACTTGTATTTGAATACACACCACCAATATAGCCACATCAGGAACCACTAGAAACACAGAATTACCAAAGTCAAGTATGATTTCTGTCCAGTGATTGCTGAATATTATTTCAATGATACCATTTTGATATGTAAGAGCTAACATTTTAACCCTTCAGTATAAGCTTATAAGAACTTATTTTACTTCAAATTTTGATGTGTGTGAGTGTGTGTGTGTGTGTGTGTGTGTGTGTGTGTGAGGCTAATCTTGTTGCTTCCTAATTGTCACAAAATAAGTCTTTGTTTTATGATGATCTTTACATTCCTTAATCCTAAAACCAGGCACATTCTAAATGTTTAGAGGCTGCCCAATTTTATTATGCTTTCATTTTCTTTTCTTTTCTTTTTTTCTTTTTGTACCAGGGATTGAACTCAGGGGTACTTGACCACTGAATCACATCCCCAGCCCTATTTTGTGTTTTATGTAAAGACAGGGTCTCACTGAGTTGCTTAGCACCTCGCTATTGCTGAGGCTGGCTTTGAACTCGTGATTCTACTATCTCAGCCTCCCTAAGAGCTGGGATTACAGGCTTGTGCCACCATGCCCAGCTTATGCTTTTATTTTCTGTATCAGTAAAATGAATCATATATTCCAATGTTCAGCATTCAAGGGGTATCTCACAAATCGCCTCTTGTGATAGAAATGCCACAAAGTTAGCTGGGCGCAGTGGCGCATGCCTGTAATCCCAGTACTTAGGGAGGCTGAGACAGGAGAATCGTGAGTTCAAAGCCAGCCTCAGGAATGGCGAGGCACTAAGCAACTCAGTGAGACCCTGTCTGTACATAAAACAGAGAATAGGGCTGGGGATGTGGCTCAGTGGTCGAGTGCCTCTGAGTTCAATCTCCAGTACCAAAAAAAAAAAAAAAAAAAGCCACAAATTTGATTTATTGTGATTTTTCTGAATTCTGTTTTAGAAGAAGACAAGACTATGCATATCGCCCTAAGAAACCAAGGCCTTAGCATCACACTTTTCTCTGTTGGAACACACACAATAAGACCAGGATGGATGGACAGCCAGAAAGTAGACAACCTGGACTGTGTTGTTCTTGTTTGCATTTTACTTAGCAAATATTCATAACTCCAAAGTGTTAAAAATGCAGCAATTAGTCATCACATGTCCTGCAGTTCAGCACATTACCAGGTTCAAAGAAGATATAACAAAAGTGTGGGCAATGGTACTTGATGTTATGTATCAGATTGTATTCCTCAAACAGAAAAGTTGACGTAGTAAACCCCAGTACCTGTAAATGTGACTTTGTTTGGAAATAGAGTCTTTGAAGGCATAATCAAGTTAGATTGAGGTCATGAGAGTTGGCATCCAACATTACAAATGCACTTAAAAGAAGAGGAAAATTTGGACACACACACACACACACACACACACACACACATGAAGACTTGCAATGGTGGAGGTTGAGATTGGAGAGACAAAGTTGAAAGCCAAGGAACAGCAAGGACTGTCAGCAACCACAAGAACTAGGAGAGAACAAAAAGAAAGATTATTTTTCTGGGTGCAGAGCTGTACTCCTGTAATCCTGGAAACTTGGGAGACTGAGACAGGAGGATCCCAAATTGGAGGCCAGCCAGAGTAACTCAGGGAAACTCTGGTATGGTTCAGATATTAGATGGTCCCAAAAGTTCATACATGAAACAATGCAAGAAAACTTAGAGGTGAAATTATTGGGTTATGAGAGTCTTTTCCTAATCGTTCCTTTAATAGGGATTATTGGGTGGTAACTGTAGGCAGGTAGGTGTGGCTGGAGGAGGTGGGTAGATGCGTATGTGTGCATGGGGTTTGCGTTTTGTCTGTGCCGAGGGAACACATCTCTTTCTGTTTCCTGGTGCCATACCCCCAGCTGCCTTGCTCCACCACACCTTTGTGCCATGAATGTTCTGCCTCAGAAATCAGATACAGAGCAATCGAGTCAGCCATTTGTAGACTGAGACCCAAATAACTTTCCTCCTGGAAAATTGTTCATGTCAGTTCTTTTAGTATCAGCAACAAAAAAGTTCCCTGTCCCAAAATAAAAGAATTAAAAGGTCTATGGGTGGAGATCAGTGGTAAAGCACAGAAAGAAGAAAGGGAGAGAGGCAGGAGGTGATAGGAAGGAGGGAAGGAAGAAAGGGAGGCAGAAGGACTGAAGGGAGGGAGGAAGAGAGGAAGGAAGGGAGAATCAGTTCTCCCCTACAGATCTGAGGGAAATGCAGCCTTACCAACACCTTGATTTTGGACTTCAATTCTCTAGACCTGTGAGGCAATAAACTTCTGCTGGCTTAAGGCACCCAGTTTGTGGAGCTTTGGTACAACAGCCACAGGAAAGTAATAGACCTTGTCTTTAAGGACAGTACTACATGGAGATGAGTGGACCCAGCTCCATGCCAGACTCTGGGTTATTTTCAAGGACTTGAAGGCAAAGAAAATATGACTGATTTCCTGCAGAGTAAGTGCTCTTTATCCCGGAGATTTGGGCAGAGCTGGACTTGACAGCAGATGGGGTGCCTGTGAGACAGTGTGCTCTCTCTGGGCTGGTAGCACGCTTTAACTTTAGGTTTGAAGTGTAAGCCTCTTTCTAGGATGCAGGGTATTCTTAAAACATGTGGATTTAAAACGAGGAAACCTAACAAGTTGCAGCTATGAAACCTGGTTTCAGCTCCTGTAGGGAACCATTTCTGTAGGCTAGGAGATTGAGGGTGGGGTTTTGTTATGGTTCCAACGTGAGGTGTTCCTCCAAAGCTCATGTGTGAAACGATGCAGGAAGGTTCAGAGGAGGAATGATTGGGTTGTGTGAGTCTTAACCCAATCAGTGAATTAATTCTCTGATTAGGATTAACTGAATGGTAACTGAACTTGTAGGGTTTGGCTGGAGGAGGTGGGCATTGGGGGCATGGCTTTGGGGTATATATTTTGTATCTGGAGAGTGGAATCTCTCTCTGCTTCCTGATCACCACATGAGCATCTTCCCTCCACCATATTCTTCCACTATGATGTTCTGCCTTACCTGGAGCTTAGGAATGGTGCTGGACTTCTATGGATTGAGATCTCTGAAACCATGAACCCTCAAATAAATGTTTTCTTCTCTCCAGTTTTTCTGATTGGGTCTTGTAGTCACAGTGGCAAAATAGTTGACTAAAACAGGTTCGTTCACCATTTCCCCTGTATACATCACTTTGAAATCTCCTATAGATCTTGGAAAGAGAGAAATCAGTGTACTTGATGGCTGTGTACTCTGTAATCTTTTTTTTTTTTTAATTGTTCTTGAGTTTTGCACTACTGCTTTGTGGAATTACCTCTTTCTTTCAAACGTGATATTTTTGATCTTGGGAAAGCATTAGTAGCAACTGATAAATGCTCACATTTAGAATTACATTAAAGGTAACGTCACCTCCTATCCTCCTTGTCCTTTATTTAATTCCAGCTGTCACCACATTCAACTGAAAAGAGAATTTGAGGATCAATCAAACAGTGTAAAGCTTAAGTGATCCTGGCAGCCAGTCTTGCATGGATTTCTTTAAACTCCCACCTGTGCTGTGCCAGGTAGCTCACAACGAATCAGTCCTCCCACACATGCTCTCAATATTTAACATTAACAATTGCCCTAGCGGCTTATAAATTAACCACAGTGTTCCCCTAATTGATCCTACAAGTCAAAGAAAGTTTAGCCAACTTTTCTCTCCTCTAATGAAAATTCATCACATTAGGAGCTTGAAAAGAATTAGAAAAGGCATGGAAACATTTACTTACCATTTCACTGAGTAAATTAAAATTTAACAGAGAGAACACTTAAGGCCCACAAAAATTCCTACCTCCTTTTGAATCTTTGATGTATTTCACTATGATGTTTCAACTCCAAACAACAATAGAATCTCAGTTTTTGTCATTGAAGAGCAGAATCTTCATTTCCAGCATAATGACGGGGAATGAAGTTGATTAATGATCTCAAATTTACACTCTTCTCACTTTCTGAAATTCTTAATCCCATTACATATTCAATTCAGTGACTTTGCTCCTTATTGGGGAGACAGGTCATTGCTCATCTTGCTCGTTTTCCCCCCCGGTATGTTTGTCTACATCATAATCACCGACGTGCTCAGTGTGGCACCTCGACCAGACGCTGACCCAGGACTGGAGCTGCTCCTGGCTGGCTGGCTTTGCCTGTGTTTCTGGAACTGCATCAGAAGAAATGTGCAGTGGCTTTTCTGAGCCTGCATGGTGACATCAGGCAGTGACCTCAGCTGGCCTCCCTGAGCTTTAGGAATGTGGTCAGACTTGCAATCCACGCTCCTAAAGAGCACCAGGTTTGAGTTTGTGAATGATTTTCACAACCCTACCTCCCCTCCCTGACGACCTGGAACCCACGGCTGCTGTCTGTTCTGGGGCAGAGTGCCGTTTATGGTAATGAATGTTCAACTGGGCAACATGTGTGTTCTGAGGAACTGTCAGAGTGTTATGTGAAGTGGCTGAAGCAAGGGGCACTGTGTCTTCCTTTGAGCAACCATTCTAAGTCACGTTCTGCTCTGGGTGGCAATGTTGAAGTTTACTTACCTGTTAATTGTGCATCAGATCCGCGGTCTCTTTCCATAGAGTTTCCCCTGAGCAGAATATCGATCTGTTAGATCACTTCAGCAAGAAAGCGTTTATGAGCGGTGACCCAGAGGGAGATGGACTGGAGACGTCCTGGAGGAGAATCACATGCTGGAGCCCAGATGAGTAAAGGAAGAACACACATGCGTGCAGTTGCTCAGCAAGGCTAGTATGACAACGGAAGTGTCTGTGAGGGATAATCACCAAGGAGAAGGAGAAGAACTGCTTTCCATTTATATGTCTTATCCAGAAAATGTTCCTCTCAAGAATCAATTGTGTATGAGGCTCACATAGGTGCTGTAAGGAACACACCGGCCAATTTCTGAGTATGTGCACACTTTTTAAGCAACAAAGGGTCCAAGTACCCTTTGTTGGGTCCAAGTACCTTCTTAGAGGGGCAAATGCTGGTGAGTGGATGATAGAATTTGCTTAAGAATTCACAAAGACAGGCAGCTGAGAAGACACCTGGAGAGATGTTGAAAATGGGTCCTGAAGATGATGTGGATTTCAGCATGCAGAAGTGGGGAGGGACAGCCAGTCTTCCAAAGCAGAGGAATAGGAGCAGCAGTATCTGAAGGCAGACCCGTGTTGGTCTCACATACCTTGGGCGGTGTCCACACTCACTGTTACAGATTCTGGTGAGCTCTCACACCCAAACTAGAACGAGGCTACTTTTCTCTCTCAACTCTTACAACTTCACTTAACTTTTATACTTCTTTTACTGAGGTGAAAATTTAATAAGCTAAAATGCACACATTCAATCACACAGTGTAGCAAGTGGGTCTTGATATGAATCTACATTTCTGCTCTGGTAATGAAACTTTTCTGTCTTCCCACAGATTTCCCTCTGGCTGTTTCCCAGTCTCCACCGTCACCACATTTACTTTTTTAAAAAAATTAATTAGTTCTACATAGGTAAGATCATACAATGTGGACTTATTTGTATCTGGAATTTTTTATTTAACATTTTTCTATGAGACATGCATGCTGTTTTACACATCAAAAGTTTTATCTTTTTAATTGCTAAGTAATAATCCATTGAATTAGTGTGACATAATGTGTTTATCCATTCCCCTGTTGATGGACTTTTAGGGTGTTTTTAATTTTGTGGCTTTTGTGAGTTAAGTTGATGGATACTATTATGCAAGTCATTTTTTTGAAATATTCTCCAAATATTAACACGGTGATTGTGAGATGCGCCCAAGTTTTGGCATGAATCCACAGTAATTTTTTATTGCTGAGTAGTTTTTCACTTAATGAATATGCCACATTTTAAAAATCAATCTACCAGTTGATGGCATTAGAATTGTTGATGTTCTTTACCTATTAAAGAAATGTATTGTGAATATTCACATACAGGTGTTTTTCTATGGCCCTGCTTTTTTTTAATTTATTTATTTTCCTCCAGAGTAAGGCTGAGGAGTGGGATGTTTGAATATGTGGTAAGTATACATTTACCTTTGAGAGAAACTTCCAATATTTTTTCCCCAAACTCACTGTATTCCCATTAACAATCCATGAGAGCTCCAGTGCCACCACATGAAGTAGTTGATCTTTTTAATTTTAGCTATTCTAATGAGCAGGGTAGTGCATCCTGTTGTGGTTTTAAGCTGCGTGTTCCTGACAATTAGTGGTGCTGGGCATCTTTTCATAAGCTTACTGATCATCCAAATATAGTTTTGGTGGGGAGTTTATTCAAATATCCTGCTCACATTTTTTTAAATGAAATTGATTGTTTATCTTCCTGTTTTTGAGTAGTCAAAGTTATCTCAGTATCTGGAAAGAAGTTCTTTTTTTTTTTTAATGGGTTTGATTCTTTTTTTTTTTAAATGTTTATTTTTTAGTTGTAGGTGACAGAATATCTTTATTTTATTTTTATGTGGTGCTGAGGATCGAACCCAGTGCCTTATGCATGCTAGGCGAGCACGCTACCACTGCGCCATAATCCCAGCCCCTGGAAAGAAGTTCTTTATCCATTGTGCTTTTACAAATATTTTCCTCCCAAATGTTGGCTTGTCTTCCATTAGTTTAAAACAATTTTTCAAAGTGAAATGTTTAATTTTGACAAAATCCAATTTATTCCTTCTTAAAAACAATTAGTCCTTTCAGTAAATTTATCTAAGAAAATTCTTTCTATTACCATGTTACAAGATGGTCTATGCTTTCTTTCAAGATGATTTTATTTTACCACTTATGTCTGGGTATCTGATTCACTTTGTGTTTATGTTTGTGGGTGGTGCTCTACAAGGGTTGAGGCTTATTTGATCTGCAGAGATAGCCATGTTTCTTGGGCTGCTTGCTGTAAATGCTACCCTTTCCTCATTGAAGAGCTTTGCGATCTTGGCTAATTTTCAAAATAGTGTGGCTCTATTTTTGGACACTCTTCTTCTTTGATTTTCTTTGCCTCAATGTTTCTCTAAGTGTTTTATTCATCAAAGTTACTCAGAACCATATCTGCTTCAGTTGCTTATAGTAACTCTCTACTTCTAATTGCCTCTCAGGTTCTTGGCTCTCCAAATAAATATGCTCAGATGAAAAACAGATCTAAACCATTCTAATGGGAAAATTAAGCTGGCCTTTCATATGTGATGGAATCTACTAATTCTTTACCTGTCATTTTGAATAGTATGAGATCAGGTTTTCCTTTCCATCTCCTTTCTCTGAGATTAAGTTCTTTGAGCTAACATTTCTTACCATTTGCTCTTACAACAAATTGGGTCAAGCACATATACCTTGAGTAAAAGTGCTTGGTGGCTCCCTCGGCAAGTGGGATTTGGGGACAAAGTAGCCCTTGGGCTGGAGAAGGGGTCCTTAGGGGCTGCAGAACCTATTTGAAATTGAGTTGGCCTCTGCTGAAAGCACCTCAGATGTTCAGATTGATTTTTGCTCTCAAAACCCTGAAATAAGTTGTTCTAATTATAATATTTCAAATATGCAAACGATGTAGATTCAGGAGATATTAAAATCATGTGACATTCCAGAGTGACTTCTAAAAGTTATCACCACCAAGGTACACCTAGATGTCGGGACTGTCCAAGGATAGAATGAGGTCCCTGATGTGTACTGGCTGAGGCAGCTGCCCTGGAACTGCAGGTCTGCTCAGCACCCCGTTTGGGGCATGGGCCCCACATTCAGAGTCACTGAATGTGCTTTGCTTCAAAAGTCACTTCCTGCTTTGCTTCAAAATATAAACTTGGCAGGATTGTGGGAGTTTCTGAAAACAAACGAATAACACCGCCCTCCTGTGAACAGTACCTTTGATTATGGCAAATTTCGTCTTGGGCAACGGCTGCAGGATAGGCATCTTCTTTCTAATGCCTACGTCACCTCAGCCTAGGTGTGAACTGCAGAGGATGGAGGACAGAAACCATGATTCTTGTGAGTTTCCCCTTACCAGTGAAGGTTGACCCTGAGTTCACCTTCCCTCTGATTACTGCTCCTAGTTCTGATTTCTGTGGCCTGACCACCTCCACTTCCAGGGCCTGAGCTCACCAGACATTGACAAGCCCCTGGCAGTGGGAAAGGTCCCCCTGCCCAGAGCTGCCAGAGGTGCCCAGCAGAGACAGATGAGCCACGACTGAAAAAAGAATCAGAAACGTCTCCCATGAGGGCACAGTGAGCTTGGAACACATGCTATGAATTCCTGAGAGTTAGAGAATTTGATCTGAAGTTGAGAAATTTCCTGGTAGATTTGTTTGTACTTTGTATTGTTTTATATTAATTACAGGGTCATTGAATAGAGAGTTCTGGAAGATTACAGTATTTGTCATTTTGCTAATGGACACTGAGCTTGTGTTAATTTCTGAAGATATCTCTTCAGGGCGATGGGAGGAAGATAGACCCTCGTTTAGGAATCTGAAGGCGGGGGCCACCACTGGAGGGTACATCACTGAACAATGGAAGGGGCAGGTGTCATCGACAATCCAGGCAGAAAAGAAATACAAACTGGTGAAATAAGAGGCTCCTTTTCTTCAAGTCATCAATCTTCTGGAAAATAAAAACAATAAACTAAATTTAAAAAGTTTTTAGGCAGGAAGAAAAACAAAAATAAATCATATTTTAATGGCTTAGGAAATTTGAAGCAGAAGGCATTTCTAGGTCTATGAAATTATGTCCCTAATTCATGTATATCTGTAAATTAATACTGAGTACTGGAAATCATGGTTTTATATGTCTCTGTACTTGTTTTTTGTATTATATAAGTAATGCATATCTTATAGTTTTGGATGTAACTACTTGCAAAATATTCGGTGTTGAGGGATTGTGTTTAATCACACAATGCAGAGTTAGTACCCAGTCAGTTCCATGCCTTCCTCCCAGTGAGAAGCTGGCACTGCAGCTTCTGAGCCTGTGACAGGAGATGGTGAGAGTGCAGAGTGCAGAGGTCAGGGACAGGCTCCAGGGTGGTGGTCAGGGGAGCAATATGCATGAGCCTTCAAATGAAAGTTCTCACTCTTTCCTCAAATACTACCTAGTGCTTCTCTGTGTGTGTGTGCCCATGCAGGTGTGTGCCCATGCAGGTGTGTGTCGTCAAACACAGTCTTGGCATTCAGGTTTATAGCAAAAGCCTAAACGCAGCACAAGACAGCTCAGATGCCCTGCTGATACCTTGAGCTCCTCTTCCAGCCCCCCTTTGCATCTCTGTCTTCAGAGCGTCTGGCTACCAATCCCTGTATGTTCTGTCGCATTAACCGTGCAGTTGAGTGATTAAGATAAGACGGTGCAGTGCATGTTCTCTCTCTGAGGATTTTCCAGCCTTTTTAACCTTCTGCAGAAACACAGATGGAGCAGCGGGCTCCCTTCTATGTCTTCCCACATACATCTTCAGTCTTTATTTATAAATGATAAAGCCTTAAGAAACAAACAAATTAAATGTAATATGGGTATAACATAAAATGTAAGTGATAAATCAACCACTTCCTCAAGCTACAAATGGCTATGTGTATGTAGAGCAGTTCCCTGACATTTTAAATTGCTATATAGAACCAAACCGGTGAAAAATATTTTGGTGCTATAGGACAACTATTTTTTGCAGAAATCAAGTATTTTTTCATGTCCAGCCAAAGTAATTATTTTTTAATCACTACATATGTTTTCTGTTTTGAAAACATTACCTTGTGTTTCTGGCGTTTTTGTGTGTGTGACTGAAATTGCATGCTACTGTTGCCTACCGTGTATCTATTATTGAACAAAGAAGGATAAATAAATGATGTGATACCGTGCTTACAAACACTGATGAAAACAAAATGTGATTGGTGTCACTAAGCCTATGAAAATATTGAAACAAATTTTGTTCATAAATAGTGTACAATTCTTGTGAAAATTTTAACATGGCCCTGTCAGTGTAGATTGTATTTTTGTGTGGATCTTCTTTTAATTTATTGGACTGTTTAGCTCTGTTTTACTCACATTCAAATTAATGAATTGATTTTTCAAATATCTATGGACCCAATGACAGAGATAAAAGAAGCAAATATACCAACTGGACAAAGGTGGCTACAGGATGAGAGGCAGGGGATGGTGGGGACATGTTGATCAAAGAACACACCTTGCAGTTGTGCAGAATGAGAAGAGCAGCACCCTGATGGCAGCTGGCCACAGGCCAGTGACCCTGTGTCACATACTGGACGTTCACTGGCATAGTGATCTAATCTCCAAAAAATAAGGTAACTATGAGGTGACATGTGTTGCTATGTTTGACTAGAGTGATCCTTTCACTGTATGTGTATGCAAATGTCATTGTATGTATCTTATATCTGCATGATAAAAAAGAAATACCAGAATTTTGGAAATTTGAATGTTCTGGATGTTATGGACTGAATCATGTCCCTCCAAAATTCACATGTGGACGTTGTAACACTCAGTAGGACTATATTCTTACTGGGAATGTGACTAATTGGAAATGGGGTTATTAAAGAGATAATTAGGTGAAATGAGGTCACAAGGGTGAGCCCTAATCCAATATGCGTGGTGTCCTTATAAGAGGAGATTAGGATACAGACACTCAGAGCGAAGATCCTAGGAGGATACAAGAGAGGACGGCATCGCAGCCAAGGAGAGTGGTCTCAGACAGAACCGACACTTCCCGCCGTACCCACAAGGTCAGCCTCCAGCCTCCAGGACTGTGAGAAAATACACTAATTAAGCCTCCAGTCTGCGGTACTGTGTGAAGGCAGCCCTGGAAAACTAATGCAGTAGAAATGCTCTTGAAAACCAGCAGCTCAGCTCCCACACCAAGCAGAGAAGGCAGTGCGTATTCTCAACCACTACGTTTATTCTAGACGATGTGCTAGGAACATCGACAGTACTGTCAACCATCTTACAACCTGCATGTTGGATTGTGTCAAACAAAACATTCTAGAATTGTAAACATATTTGTTCATATTATGATTAATATGCCTTTCAAACATATTCAAAACTGACCTTGAACTTAAAAGCTTAAAACTTTATACATTTTTCATGAATTTATTTTACTATTGTTTCTAATAGTATCCTGTTTCTTGTGGTATATTTTCCTAATTGGATCTGTTCTATATTTTCTAGACTGACAGCTTATTTATATATATTGCCTAACTTTTATATGTCAGAAATGCTTAAGTAGGAATAAACTGTAGAAACCAAGATTTCCACTTCTTCTGTGTTTGCACTTAGTCTATGCTTGTTTATAAGGGGAGTTTGCATTAAAGATAGCCATAAGATCTGTGACTTGCCGCATTTATTGCTTTCTTCTATCCTTTCTAAATATAGAAAATTTAAATTAGCTGCAGGAAGCAAGAAATGACTGGGAAATTGAGTAGGGGAAAGGAATAAATTTGAGATCAGTAAAAGTAGAATCAGGAGAAAGTACTTTCCCACATGATTTTAAACCAAAGGCAACTTTGGACAAACATTTTTCAAGTTACATTCTTATTGAAGGTGAAAGACACAGCAATCAATTTTTCACCCTTTTTAAAATCCCTACAGCATTTGTTATGAAGACTGTTTTACATATTGGGGAAGATTCTGTAAACAGTTGTTCATTATCTCTCTAACAACTAGTTTTTAATCATGCAGATACTTTTGGGTAAAAAAATAAATAGAGGCAAGATTGATTTTTAAACAACATATGCCACAACCATTAAAAACAAAGCTTACTGATTGCTTACTTGTAATTTACTGATCATGTTTGGTTTTGCCTGAGGAATAAGAAAAGTAGGAGGTAGTACACGTGTTATTGATTACTTTTCTTCAAGGAGGTTTTATAAAGTCAGTCACCTCTGACTTACACTCTTTTTCTGACCTTCAAAGTAATTTATAATCAATGCCTATTTAGAAGTAAAAAAATATCACTTGGATATTTAGTGTATGATAACTTCAGTGTTGAGAGCCAATTAGCCATTATAGCATGACCCCGGAATCAATGAATTGCTGGGAAGAATGCTTGATCAAGTTGCTCGTCCTGTGAGCATGAGTTATTTTCCCCTTAAAATGGTTCTGTGACCTTCTAAAATATGAAGGCTTCCTGCCACATGCCCTTTCTTTTTCCAGTAGCTGTCTTTGTGACAAACAATGACTAATTCTGTAGTTTCTCTTGGTAATATAAAGGGCTGCCATTACCATGTTCTAGTTGCATTCAAAAAATGGATAAAAACTGACAAAAATCATAAATTTATAGGTGATTCCTGAAATAAAATAGATCATATATATTTTTAAGATTTCCAATGAGTAAAAGAAATTCTATGCATATATAATTCTGATAATTGACAATCTATTTTAAAAGTATGATTTTTTTCTTTAAAATTTGACTTCTGGAGTTTTGAGTAGTAATTTTGTCTCTAATTGAATTAATTCATTTGATAATTTGATTTTAACACATATTACATAGCAGGCTACCTTCTAGTTTCTAATATTTTACTTGAAATATAACAAATCTCATTTAGGTTGAGTTAAAAGGAATAATCAGTCAATCTTCTAAACCATGAGATACCCTGGCTCCTCCCTTATGGACTGCAGACCCCTCAGCAACTTAATTTGCTCATTTTTACTTCCAGACAGGTGTGCCATACCTCTGATATGGATCATAGATTCATATGGTTGATTATAGGAAGGGATCCTAATTCAGTAGGGACAAGGGGATTGCCTTAATATGTACAAGCATGTGAAGATTTGCTTCCCCTGGCAAGACTTTAGTCTCAAAGGAACAAGAAACTTTTTAGTTCCAAATTAAACTAGCAAGCAGAACAGAGAATTCACAAAGTAGATGTTATTTGCAAAGCTGTATTTGCTAAATCTCAGTGCTTACTTTGGAAGAGGGGGCAAACTAATGAGAGAATAAAAACAAAGGCAGGAAAGAGAGAGACTTGCTGGGCTAGCTGATGGAGGTTCAGCTCCCTCAGCTGAATGACAGTAGGTATGGAGTCACTGGCCTGTACGCCAGGCTGCAGACAGCGTGGAGGATATCCCAGGTTGGGCTTGAGTGTGTTCTCAGTATGGAGCCACCGAAAGTCCCAGTAATGTCCAGTAATGCTGCATTCACTCCTTCACTGAGCAGACATCTACTGAGAACTCCCAGCCTCATGAAACAGAATCTAGAAAAAGAAACAGGAAGGTGAGCAAGTCATGAACACCCCCATGTCAGGGTTAGCGAGGAGACATGAGTGGAGCGTAAGTGGGGGAGGATGAGGTCGCCAGGGCCCCCTTTGGACAACACACTGCCCAAGCCTCCTGTCTGCCGGCCAAGTCTCTGCTGCTGTGCATCCTGACTCACTCAGCTGCAAGAGGACAGACACTGTTTGGATGAGGACACCGCCAAGGGGCCTGGTGACCACCAGGGTGGCACAGCCAGTCTGCAGTGTTGAGGCAGATGGCTCTGAGCACAGGATGTGCACAGTGGAGCTTGGAGCCTCACGGCCTCCTTCTGTTCATTGCAGAGCCCGTGCTGGGTAGACAGAGAAGCGTAACCCCTGCTCCTAGGTAGGCCTCTGGCTGAATCAGATGCCAAGTTTGAGAGGTATTGGTGACACCACTTGGCAATCTTTCAGGGCAGATACCCAGGCGCAGAGGTCCAGACCAGTTTTCTGAGGAAACTCTTAAAGAAATGGAAATTGTCAGAGTGGCAGTTTTTCTCCCCACTACTCAATACATGGTTGGTTTCTGTTCTGCTGTTTGGGAAGACTCGAGATTCAGAGTTACTGGGAAGATGAAAATACTTTGTTTTTATCCAAGTGTATTAATTCTGTCTGAAATGTCTAGTTTTGAAAGCATACATCCACTGGATCATCACTTCTTTTAGCAAACACTCACATCTCTACTGCTGGGATCCAAATCTAATCCAAAGAGCAGGTGCTGAATCCAGGGCAAGCCGGTGTCCTGAAGGTCCAGGGGGGGTGTCACTGGGTTTATAACACATCTGTTCCCAAAATGTCCTGTCTGCTTCTTATTGCAATCCCACAAGATACAGGGCTGCATTGTTTCCACGTGACAGATGAGGAGCGAGAACTTCTGAAAGATCAGGCTCCTCGCCCAGGGTTGTGTGGCTTATTACGGGGCACGGCCCCCAGAGACAGGGCTGTGGCAAAGAGTCCCTGAGAATGGAGCCAGCCCATGGCACAGGCTGTGAGCTGAGGCTGGTTCACTTATGCAGGCCGCAACGAGGGCCTCCTGGGTGTTAAAGAACTTCTGGTTAGAAAACACTCATTTTCAGATACCAATTAGATTCTGTAATCATAGCATTTTAAGCATTAGTTTTTATTTTTCTGGGTTTTTTGACAGATGGTTGTAGAGAACCACCATTCAAATCTCACAGTATACTGTGTCCAAAGTCACTTTTTATTTTGCACTGAATTGCAGGTTTTATTTCCTATCTCAGCTGTAAACTCTAAAGTGTTCTCTTTTTTTCTTTGGCCATAGGTTGAACATAAGCACAGTATTTAAAGGCCAATGTATGTTTTAACAACTCCATGAATATAAACTGCAAAATAATGTGTGGTATTGGCTCCAAGGAAAACAGTAGCATTCAAGAAATTTATATATATATATATATATATATATACATACACACACATATACATATATATATTTTGCTGGGAATTTTTAAAATTGCTTCTTTTTAAAATTGCTCTCTGCTGTGCATATGTCTATTGGCCTGATCAAGTCTCCCTTTGTCCAGGATGTTTATCTCAAGACAAGACACTTGCGCAGTTCAATTCTTCCACGGATGCAGAATCAAAAGGGACTAAGCAGCGCTACGGGATCCTGCTCAGGAGACATTTGTCTTGGGCTTCAGTAACAGCACTTCCACCACCTGCATTCTCACTCCTCATCTGCTACACGAAAAGAACCAAGCCCTGTATCTTGTGGGATTTAAACTCTGCATCTGCTCTGGGGGCCTTGGTGGGCGTAACTTACGTTGTCACAAGAAGTGACACTTGTGAGCATCACTTTTGCCGGATTTCAAGGTATCTTTTGGCATTATTGTATTCTAAGTTGGTGAAATATTTGAGAGCATATTTTGTCTATCATGAATATTTTGAAAGTGAAGTTTTCTGTATCAAGTTAAAGAATTATCCAAGTGTTTGTGTCACTCAGCAGAAAATGATGCCAGATGAAATACTCACAAAGCCACAGTTTGAATTCCTGCTGGAAATCTGGGATGTGTGAAGCTCATCCCTGGCTTTCTCACCTGAAGGACAGACACAGGAATGTTTCACCACCACCATGAGCATCTGACATGTGGGCAGGGACAGGAGCAGATGGCTCATCTCTGTGGTGTCTTATCTTTGCAGGGAACTCTCAGACGTGCTATCTCACTGGACAAGTAGCTGCCTTTGTTCTTTGCTAACTGCACAGAGAAGGGGCTGGCATCTTTTAAGAAGCTAAATGTAATGTAAGTTATGCCTGAATCAGTTGGAATGGAGGTTGAGAGATCCCTAAAGACAACAGGTATTAGCTGGGGACCAGCTAGAGACCCTAATTGCCTCTGACTCATGGGACCAGAGATTCTCAGTCAACTAAGAAGGACCTCACTGGTCATAACACTAACATAACATTATCTTTCTTTCTAGAGAGTTCTTTCTTCTGTCCTATCCCAGGCTTAACAATCATCTGTCATAAATACCAGGAAAACTCTTTTGTGTTTGAATCAATCTTCCTAAATATTTCTTTTGGAGAAACTATGGCACAAATATCACAGAGTTCCCTGTGAGATAGAATCCATTTCTTTCTGTGTGAAGAGCAGAGACATGAACTCACTTTATTACTCATTAAGCATCAAAATGCCAGGGTTTGGGGCATTTTATGTGACAAGCAGTTTGACAAACAACAATCAATACATGACTTGGCCAGCTTTCAGCATGAGCAATGGCCTCAGCGTTATCTGTATGCTGGGAAACATGCCCACGCTGCTGTGTGCCTAAGACAAAGTGCCTTGAGTTAGGAAAAGGCAAACGTTGCCTGTCTTCCGAGCCCGACTTCTTTTCTATGCACCATTTCGTCTAAGACAGCCAAAGAAAATGGTTTGCTTGCATTTAACATGTATGTCAAAGACATGGCTAAAGTATGAGGAATTTTAAAAGGCAGGTTGAGTAGACCTGTGTGGCTGTACAGCCGGCAGAAGTCAGTCCGCGTGGGAAGCCTCCTGAAAGTGGCTGAAGCACCTCCCCTCCTGCCCCTCACTCATCACCCCTAAAGAGGTCTGCAGGCTAACAGCAAAGGAATAACAACAGGACTCTTGACTTGCACTGCAGTGCAGCTGCACAGCTAGCCACCTGCCCTCAGGAGGGAGGACTGCCCCCCTGGAGCCCAGGCTTCTTGCTGGACCTTCATGGACAGAGACCCTCACACAGGTGAGAAAACAGCAGCACCAGCCAACACCATTTCCCTTATAAATCCTGCCTTGGGGGCTGGTCTTCTGAACTTCCCCAGCAGACATGAACTTCTGTGAGCTCCTCAAAGTGTGTGAGCCCTGCTTTGACATGAAGAAGTTGAACTTTTCTTGTAAATTAACAAAACTGAAATAATTTATACCACAGGGTACAAGGTAGGTGGGTGCAGACACACATGCACGCTCTTTGCACTGGTACGGTGAGTGTTTTAGCTTTATATTTAAATATGAAATTAAATAAATTTCTTTTACATTGATATTTAGCATTGAACTATGTGACACCCTATAATGATTTATTTCAGTTTTATTCACAAACAATTGTCATAAATAGCACATAGGAAAGATAAGTAACTGGAGTGATCAAAACAAATATTTAAATCTTTTTAACCAAAGAACATATTTTGTGGTACAGAGGGTCATGATATCTACTCACTATCTTTAAAACTGCTGAACTTAAAAAGAATAATGGCTCAAGTTATTTTTAAAAATTCCCCTATAAGGATGTAGCTGTGTCTTTGTAGATGTGAAACTACCTCTGCTTCCTGGGACTCTTAGCAAAACCACTTTCTCCAGAATTTAGGCATTCTGCAACATTTTGAGAAGCCTTTCCCTAGCTCACTAGAAAGAAAACAGACATGGAGAAACTATAGCGGGATTTTTATGCTAACGAAGAGAGTTGAAGATGAATATTGACTAAAAAGTGCATCTGAAAATACGATAGTGATTCCTAGAGGTTGAAGGGGAGGGTGATTAGATTTGATCAGAGCCTGCTGTATGCATGTAGAAATATCACATTGAACTCCAATAATAATGTACAAGTAATATGTGTTAGTGAAACGATGGTAAATACATTTTTGAAAAGTATATGTAATGTTATGTTTCTTAAGATTCTTGAGGTTTTCCATAGGTGACAGCACCTCCACACACACGGGCCATGCTGTCCCTCTTGTCCTCATTCAGAAGATGAGCCCCAGGTGCAATCACAGGGGGACATTCTCCTCTTTTACTGTTCCTGTGGTATTTAAATTTTCATGGGCCAGAGATCTGTGAGGAAGATGGTATTAAAACAGCAGAACACATTGGTAAGAGCCACATGTGGAGTGGCAAAGAAATCATCCCTCAAAATCTACTCCTCTGTAAGCACTGGAAAACTGCCCCAAATGGCCTCGATCGACAGTCGAGTTACTAACATTAGTAATGGATGGGGATGATACTAGCGACTTTCCAAATATTGAAAAAGATAAGGGAATAGTTTTGAATAATTGTATGCCAACAACTTTGATAAGATAAAAGGTCTGCTCAGTTCTCTGCCCATTTATTGATTGGGTTATTTGTGTGTGTTGGGGGCGGGGGTTGGTGTTAAGTTTTTTGAGTTCTTTGTTGATCCTGGAAATTAATGTCTTATCTGAGGTGCAAAGATATTCTCCCACTCTTTAGGGCTCTCTCTTCACACATTTGATTGTTTCCTTTGCTGTGAAGCTTTTTAGTTTGATGCCATCCCATTTATTGATTCTGGATTTTACTTCTTGCACTTCAGGAGTCTTGTTGAGGAAGTCGGATCCTGAGCCAACATGTTGGACTGTGGACCCACATTTCCTTCTAGTAGGTGCAGGGTTTCTAATTTCTAGGTTTTGGATTCACTTTGAGTTAAAGTCCATGGTCTACCGATAATGTTCATATTCTAATCCCTGGAACCTGTGAATATTACCTCACCTGGAAAGGTGATACAAATGTGATCATGAATTTTAAGATAGATTATCCCTATTATCTTCATGGGTCCTTTGTACTCTGTCCTGTGTCTTTATGACACACTATATAACAGAAGGAGCTCACTGTCCCCCCGCCTCTCTCTCTCTCTCTCACACACACACACACACTCACACACACAACCAAAGAATAGAATGTGACAACAGAGACAGAGAGTGAAGTGATGTACCTACAAGCTAATGAAAGTGAGCAGCCACCAATAATTTGGAAAACAGACGAACAATTCTACAAAACGTTATAAATGGTTATGATATGTTAGAGCAATTCCTCTTAGTTATGAAATTAACAGAAAACAAGCCCACACAAAACCTTGTCCACAAATGTTCATAGCTTTATTCACAATAACCTAAAAATGGAAAAAATCCTCAAATACCCATAAACTGACAAGCAGATAAGCTAAATGTGGTGTATACGTTCAAGGACGTAATATCTAGACACAAAAAGCAATTTCGTCCTTATGTATGCAACTACATGGAACAGCCTTTAAAACATTATGTGGCATAAAAGAACCCAGATCTAAAAAACTGTATGTTGCACATTTCCAGTTATATGGAATGTTTGGAAAGACACATCTATAAAGACAGTAGGTTAGCTTTAAAGAATAGGAAGGGGGTAAACAGGACTGATGGCTTAATAGGTATGAGTCTTCTATAGGGAGTGATGAAAGTACTCTGGAATCAGTGGTGATAGGTGCAAGGCATGATTGTAAACACCACCAATTTGTCTACTTATTAAAATAAAGTTTTAAACTGAAAAATGGAGGAAGAAGACATCTGGTTGATGGATGGTAATTTAATAATTGCAAATAGAATTTTTAGCTTTAGGGAGAAAGAAAAGTGTTCTGCAACTAATTCAAGGCAGGACTTCTTTTCCTTCTGGAGTCTAGAGTTCAAGACATAATGAGATGTCCTTTATTTTGTGCCTCACGTGGGTTCGCTTGATGAGTTGCGGTCCCGTGGGACAAAGGGACCCAGGAATGGGGTCCCACGGCATGAGGTCTGGGGTCACAGAGGACAAAGATTTATGGGGTGGACGGTGGCAGAGTCACTCACCCAAACACCGGGGGTAGGTAAAACTGCTCTGCTAAAGCCAGAGGCAGAACCATTTATTTCAGTTAGTGCAACAGTTTATATAGGGTCCTCAGACCAATCATGGCCCTCAGGTTAGGTTATAGCCAATAGGGTATTGATACATGTCAGGTGTGCAGCCAATCAGCATGGGATGAGAAAAGGAGAGGCACTAGAGGTAGCCAATCAGCATGGGGTAAGAGGGAGGGGAAACATTCAAAGTAGCCAGTCAGCATAGGGTAAAGGGGAGGGGAAGTATTCAAAGTAACCAATCAGCATAGGGTAAAGGGGAGAGGAAGTATTCAAAGTAACCAATCAGCATAGGGAGTGCTAAAGGCATCCAATCAACATGGGGTAAGGAAAGGGGAAGGAAGGCATAGAAGGCAGCCAATCAGCATAGGAGGCGCTGAAGGCATGGAGAGAGCTCCTATAATGAATCATCATGCTTTACTGCTCAGAGAAATGTTGTGAGGTGTTTGTCTTTCCTAACACTTAACTGTCGCTGTGGGTACAGCAGATACACTGAACTGGGATGGAGAGGACCTGGATACTGTAACATCATGCTCTGACTCCAGCATTTACCCAAGTCCCACCTAAACAGAAAATAAAACAAAACATCACTTGAATTCATGTTCTGTTGCTCAGAATATAGTATCACACGCTTGTTACATTATAAAGAAAAGAGGCTCCTGGGCCTGATCCACTACCGAAGGGAGATACCAGGAGGTATGCCTCCTTGGGGGAAGAGTCCTGAGGTGCAGGGCATCTCATAGCAAGAGAGAGTGTTGGCCAAGCTGCCTTTTACAGCAACCCTCTCTCAGGGTAACCTATGACCCATTAACCCATTAATTATATATGCATTAATCTGTGAGTAGAGAACCCTAATCACCTCTTAAAAGCTCCATCCAGTCCCTCTTCTTAAGATCTTGTAATGGGCATTACATTTCAACATGCATTCCATGCACTTTCAAATGATAGCAAATGTGTATCTACTTACAAACTATTTTTAAAATTCCCAAGTGACCATAATAAAACTCCATTCTATCCTATATTCTTTCCTGGCATAATCCCAGGTACTGCATTACTCTTGTCTGTGTTTGCACATCTGTGTGGACACCTGTGTGTGTGTACCTGTGTGAGAGGGTCATGGAGGGTGGCTTTTCTCCTGAAGCCTCTGGCAGGATTTGAGAAGCAGAACCCCAGACGTCCATGACCTTGGGGAGAAAGCCCCTCCCACTCCTCCTTCCTCATGTTTCCTCTTGCTCCAGAAGAACTAGAGAAATCAGTACCTGGAGAAGAAGGTACTGGGAGGAAGAAGTGGGGTGTGGACATACATTCTCACTTCCTTTTCTTGCTCCTGTCTGTGGAAGGCTCCAGTTGAGGAAGGATCTTTATTTAGCTTTAAATCAGATACAAATTTTAGGTAGTACATAAAGCTAGACATTTTCCATTGCTGAACAGAGACTGTGTCTGCACCTCAGAGCAGGCACAGACCTTGAGACTGCACACTGTGTCCATCACAGTGGGAGGAGAGTTGAGCAGAAAGAGCTCGGACAGATGCAGCCCAGGGCCTGGAATCTCCAGAGTGCCATGGCCTGGCCCATAGCTCTCTGGTCTCTGGTCTCCTTTCACAAGTCATGGGGACCTGGAAAGGGCTGCTCACGTAAAGGCTTTGAGGCTTTACAAACTCAATTTTTTTAAAGGATTTATTTTTCTTTCTATGGAGAGAAAGATGATAAACTATTTAATTTATATGTAATATATAATCATCTATAAATGATATATATACACAACATATATAACATAATATGTATAATTTAATGTCTATATGAATTTATAAAGACAATTTCTTTATGTTCTTTTTCTGACTTGATAGAAAAACTGCCATCTCCAGAACATTCATGAATCCAGAGAACTTGCTGGAGTTTTTTTTTTTTTTTTTTCAGTTACTCAATGGAGACAAGACAGAGACTCAGGGAGCCAATCACTAAGTGGTAGACAAGACAGAGACTCAGGGAGCCAATCACTAAGTGGTAGACAACTCTTTTCTGAGATGTTTTTCCTGCCAAAGAGTTGTAGAAGTTCCAAAAATAATGGTGAAGATCACATTGGCTTCATGGATGCATCAAGATGGAGAAAAGCCTCCAGGAATTAAGTCCTGGATGGCTCCTGTGAATAGAGGCAGTGCACGCTGAGCCACAGCTTATCCCTGTTCCAGGTACCTGCTCCATCTGCCATGGCCTCTCCAGCATGCAGCCTTCCTCCACCCTGTCCTTGTTTGAATCGCTTGCTGTGAGTGGCTGGTGCTCACAGAAGAATGTGGGCTGTCCGCTGCTGTTTGGTTGTGTTTGAGTAAGAAGAGTTTCTTCTAATCTTGGACATGTCCATGAGTAGCTCGTGTTTCAGGTTGGACCTTTGTCATTAGTGTTGCTTTGTATTTTTTTTTCACATTTGGAATTACAGTTGCAAAGACACAAAGCAGAGAGATCCATCCACATACTACTTGCAACCACACAGTGGTTGGGTGCATAAGCTCTGGGGAAACCACCTGGCTTCAAAGTCTAGCTCTAGCACTCCCAGTGTGCAGCCTTGGGAGAGGGATCTGAGCTCTGGGAGATGGTTAGTTACACACGTTGACCTGAGTGTGCTACAATGCCCAGCTGTCTGGTCAAACAACAGACCAGATGCTATAGTGAAAACTATTTATAGATGTGATTAAATCACATTTAAATCACTGGACTATGAGCAAAGCAGATGACCCTCCATGATGTGGGTGACCCCCATCCAATCAGTCAGAAGCTTTAAGAGCAAAGACACAAGACCCCAAAATGGAATTCTGCCTTAATTCTGCAATAGAAGTGCTGCCTGTGTTTCCAGCCAGGTGGTTGCAAGAATTCAGACTGCAGGCATCAACATCAACTCTTCCTGAATTTCCTGCCTGCTGACCTGCCCTACAGGTTTCAGACTCACCAGCCTCACAATCATAGGAGTGAGTTTCTTAAAACTTTTCTTTTTGTTTTACATATATACATATATGAATGTGTATGTGTATATAGTTAATGCTTAAAAATACAAAGCAATTATTAATCCTGACGATTAGTTTCCTGAGGCTGCTACAAAAAATTACCACAAACTGGGTGACTTTAAAGAGCAGAGATGTGTTCTGACAGTTCAGGAGGCCAGAAATCCGAAGGCCATGAGTGGGCAGGGCCACTCTAGGCTCTAGGGGAAGGTCCTTTCTGCCTTTTCCAGCTCCTCATGGCTCCAGATGTTCCTGGGTTTGTGGCTGCATCGCTCCAGTTTTTGTCTCTCTTTACATGTTTTCTCCTCTTAAGTTCCTAGTAACATCAGGGCAATTGACATTGGAATTAGGTCCTATCAGGAGAATCCAGAAAGATTTCTTCTCAAGGTCCTTAACTACATTGCATATGCAAAGAACTTTGTTCCAAATAAAGTCATATTCACAAGGTCCAGGCATTAGAACACCAATACTCCTGTTTTCCATTCAATACACTAACATATTCAACTAAAAGAACAGAGAACATTCAGGTGTTTATTCAGTGAATGAGTTGAATTCTCAGTACCAGTACATTCAGATTTCTCTCCTCTGAAAGACATTGGTCTAACCTCAATACAACATGCATTTGTGTTGGTGTTCACATTTCTGTAGTTTCCCAGCTCTCTACGTTATCTTCTTCAATGAGGTGAGCAGACACCAGTGTCTGTAGATTTGCCACTCACAAATAAATGCAAGGACCACTTCTCCTGATTTAGAGACACATCCTTTGATCTCCATTCTGACCTTGGATTGAGTAAATTTGAGACATAATCCTTCAATTTTTTTCCAGAGCTAAACTCTTCGCTGGCCAAGGCACAAAAACAGTTAAAATAATTCTTTTCTATTTTAAATTAGGGAACAAATTTTAAAGATAATGCTCAGATACTCAGCCTTGGTGTTGAAGGACACTTGGTCTGACACCCTATGTCCCCCTCAAGCTGGGTGAGCCTAGGTGGCCTGGGAGGTCTCAGTGTTTGCAAGTCATCTTCTGAATGCAGCGTGCTGGTGTTTTGAGCATGTTGCACTTTAATGGAGGGGAGACCCTCCACTGTGCTACGACAAGAGTGGCATTTCCCAGATGTCCTCAAACCTTCACCTGCTCCCAGCTTCACTGCCACGTGCCCTCTCAGGGCTCTCACGTAGGAGGACGCAGTCCTGTGATGTGGCACTACCCTCTGCTATGTACCTCTGTCACTCTGATGACGTTCTGCAAATGCAGAGTCGATTCACATGTGAATCTGGGAGGAGTGGATCTCATCCACTTACTGAGCACCCTGCCTTTACTCCACAGAAGCAACAGCCCAATAAACTGCCCATATTTTTCTCAGTTTTCTTTGTATGATGTTCAACCTCAGAGTTGCAAATGCCCAAGCATGCTTTCTATGGATCCTGGAGAAAGAACTTGGAGAATTCAATGCATGGGATTTGCACCTTTTATCACTCAGGAGCTGCAGCCTAGGGGGCAAGTGAGGGCCTCCCTGTACCCAAGCAGGGAGCATGTATGGGCTGGGTTTCCTGCCCACTACACAGGGGGTGTTCTTCAGATGTCTTATGAGTACATTCCTTTACAACCAATGTCACCCTACTGCGATCCTCATCTGAAAACTGAAGATGTGGAGAGTAATGGATTTCCCCTCTCCATTTCCTTCCTCATCACCTTCTCTAGAGGCCTCCTGCAAACTGTCCTGGGTGCTGGATTGTGTTCATCCCAACACATGCACAAAAAAAAAATAAAGTCCAAAAAATCAGAATCTAATGAAATATTAATGATTTTATGGGTGAAACCCTGAAATAGTCAGTCTGGAGCTTCTGTGCACAAAGAATTTCAAGAAAGCCTGGTCAGGAAGGGGAGGGCTTGTGGTCAGGAAGAGAAGGCCAGAGTCCTTCCTGGATAGGTCAGGAAAACCTGCTGATTGACAGGAGGTGTGTCTACTGGTGACTGTTAGCATCTGGCTTGCCACTCCATTCTGCAGCTACTGACCGGTCCCCCTAATTGAACATCCTGGACTCTGATCAGACCTAACATCCCAGCCTTCTTGGTGATATAGGACAGCAGATTCTTTCTGGCTGCTTCGTGCGGGATTGGGGGCATTGAGAGCGGGAGGTGGCTCGGGTTGGTCAGGCAGGGAGGCAGATGCAGGGGTGGAGATGCTGGTTGTCAGTCATGCTGCTCGAATGCAGAAACATCACCTGTGGGTAGGAACAGAAGCTTGGGGGAGATTACTGATTAGCAGAAAAAGAAGGGGGGGCTGCCGAGAAATTTTGAGTTTGGTGGGAGTCCAGCGTGATGGACCAGTCCAAGGCTGGTCTATTCTGTAATGAAATTTGTTTAAGTTTAAGTAGCGATTACTGCATAATCAAGTCCTCCTGCCCCAGCCCAGAGGCAGCAAATGGGGACTAAGTAGAGCCCAACTATTATCAATAGAAAGATGGCCCTTTTTGCCCTAGAAAGGGAGGTGGTAACAAGTCATGGTAATTCAGCCTCACTGTACAGTTAAGTCCCTATAACAAGGCTGGAGAGGACAAGGCATGTAAACACAGCATTTAGTTTTTAATGTCACAGATGTCTATCTTTAAATTATTTTAAATGCCCAGGAATGGCTGTGTTTTTGGTTTTGCTAGGTGTTTAAGATGAAGCAAGTCAAATTGACTTTTGTTCTTACCAATTGTTAAGAGTCACCTTTTGGTCTCCTGGGAGGCATCCTTGAGGAACTTGAGGGCAGCTTGTTAGCTCTGCTAGTGTCATCTGTGTTAGGACAGGTCGAGGTCTGGTGGTGACCATC
>PVHX01016884.1:0-41751 GCA_004024805.1 Geosciurus inauris
CTTTGTATATTTTCATTGTTGGTTATCATTTCCTTCTCATGGAATGTTTTGCCGAGAATGCTGTGTAGTGCAGGCTTTCTTGCTGTAAATTCCTTTAACTTTTGTTTATCATGGAAAGTTTTTATTTCATCATCAAATCTGAAGCTCAGTTTTGCTAGATATGAGATTCTTGGTTGGCATCCATTGTCTTTCAGAGCTTAGTATATGTTATTCCATGATCTCCTGGCTTTTAGGGTCTGGGTTGAAAAATCTGCTGAAATATGAATTGGTCTCCCCTTATATGTAATCTGATTCCTCTTTCTTGTGGCCTTTAAAATTCTATCCTTATTCTGTATGCTAGGCATTTTTATTATAATGTGTCTTGGTGTAGATCAATTGTAATTTTGTACATTTGGTGTCCTGTAAGCCTCTTGTATTTGATTTTCCAATTCATTTTTCATGTTTAGGAAATTTTGTGATATTTCATTGAAGAGATTGTGCATTCCTTTGGTATGAAATTCTGCTCCTTCTTCTATCCCGATAAATCTTAGAGTTGGTCTTTTGGTGCTATCCCATAATTCTTGTATGTTCTGTTAATGGATTCTTACCATCTTCACCATATGTTTAACCTTATTTTCAAGATTGTATATTTTGCCTTCATTACCTGAGGTTCTGTCTTCCACGTGTTCTAGTCTGCTGGTAATGCTTTCTACTGAGTTATTTATTTGATTTATTGTTTCCTTCATTTCACTAATTTCTGATCTTTTCCCACAATCTTTAGCTCTTCTTTTGCTACCTGTATTTGTTCCCTTAGCTCTCTGCTGGTGTGATCAATGGTTGCCTTTATTTGCTCTCATTTCTTTGTTGGAGTGATCAAATTTTTGCCTGTATTTGCTCACTTAAGTCATTCTTTAATTCACAGATCATTTTAATTATGTACATTCTGAATTCTTTCTCTGACATTTCATTGACTGTGCTGTCAATGGATTTTATTATTGTAGTATCTTAGTTTGAGGCATTTTTTTTTTTTTTTGGTATTGGGGATTGAACTCAGGGGCATTCAACCACTAAGCCATATCCCCAACCCCTATTTTTGTGCTTTATGTAGTGATAGGGAGTCACTGAGTTGCTTAGCATCTCACCATTGCTGAGGGTGGCTTTGAAGTCACAATTCTTCTGTCTCAGCCTGCCAAAGTGCTGGGATTATAGGCATGTGCCACCACACCCAGCTTATTTGGGGCACTTTTTTTTCTTTTTTTTCTTTTTTTTGCATCTTGATTATGTATCTTCCTTTCTTGCAATGCCAATCTGAGGTATTGTGGTTTCTACCCTATAATCTTGTAGTGACACTATGGATTACCTGTATCTCACCTTGCAGTTCACTTCTGATCCCAGCAGTTGTCCCCAGATGAACACTACTGCCACTAAAGATGGCAATGGGAGTGGCCCCAAATGGATGTAAACACTTTCAGATATGGGGTTAATGGGTGGGACTTACAATGGCTTTGGGCTGATTGATTGGAGTTGCAGTGCTTTGGTGGGCTGCTGCCTCCAGGCCCTGTCTGTTGACCCAAGGTAGAGGCTAATACATGGACAGAACTATGGGGATGGCTGCAGTGTAGAAGATGGATACAGGAAAGGAGCAATAGTGCGAATCCCCACTCTGTGCAGGGGCGGTCCTGGGAATGGGCTCTCACATAGACCTGTGAGGGCAGTCCTAGGCCTGATCTTGGCCTGGACACTCTCAGGCATCCTATATGGTGGGTCTGGTCCTGGGCCTGTCCCCCCCCACAATTGGCAGAGGGTCTGGAACTGGGGGCAGTCCCAGGCCTCAGCCGCAGGGGTGCCTAGAGGCAGTTCTATGCATGGGTCTGGGTTCCCCTGTGGGTCAGCGGATTGGTGGCTAGGGATCTTGGGCCTGACCTTGGGTGGGCTCCCTCAGAGGTCCCTGAGGGTGGTCCTGTGCCTTGGCCTATGCTCTCGCTGGTTGGCAGGAGCTCTGGCGCCAGCGTCTCTTTTTTTAAGAAGCACTTTATTATGATTACAAAGTTCTTTATTCCTAGTTTTCTGAGAATTCTTATGGAGAATGGATGTTGAATTTTGCCAATGCTTTTCCACATTTATTGAATTAATCATATAATTGATAGGTATGAAGAATTTTTCAATGTCAAAAAGCTGTAGTCCTGGAATAAATCCCTCTTGATCATGATGTATTTCTTAAACTGTTGCATTTAATTAAAATTGCTCTTAGGATTTTTATATCTATGATCATGATTGATATTGTTCTGTAATTTTCTTGTCCTATAATGTTTTTGTCTGGTTTTAGAATCAGGGTAATGCTGGCATCAAATTAGAATTGGGATGTAGTCTTTCATTTTAAAGTGTCTCAGTGGATTTGTACAGAAGTGGTATTTTCTTCTTCAAAGTTTGGAATGATTCGCCAGTGAAAACATCTTGGCCTGGACTTTTCTTTAAGGAAGTTTTTTTTTTTTCAAATGTCAAATTCAATTCTTTAACACATGGGGCTAGGTAAATTATCTATTTCTGCAAGAATGATATTTGGTAGTTTGTGTGTTTAAAGAATTTATCCGCTTCATCTATGTTTTTAAATTTATGAAAATAACAATGCTCCTTTATTATCCTTTTATCTGTAGACTCTGTAGTAATGTCCCCATTCTTTTTTTATTTGTTCTAATTAGCTATACATGAGGGCAGAATGCATCTTGATTCATTGTACACAAATGGAGCACAACTTCTCATTTCTCTGGTTGCACATGACCATTCTTTTTTTTTTTTTGGTACTGGAGATTGAACTCAGGGGCACTCGACCACTGAGCCACATCCCCGGCCCTATTTTGTGTTTTATGTAGAGACAGGGTCTCACTGAGTTGCTTAGTGCTTCGCCATTGCTGAGACTGGTTTTGAACTCACAATTCTCCTGTCTCAGCCTCCCTAAGTGCTGGGATTACAAGCGTGAGCCACCGCGCACGACTCCATTCTCATTCTTGATACCAGTAATTTGTCTTTTTTCTTTGATCACTGGAGTAGAAATGTACCAATTTTATTGATCTTCTGAAAGGATTAGCTTTTAATTTCATCAGTTTTCTATATTTGTGTTTCTCATTTTACTTGTGACTTTTTAAGACTTCTTTTGATTTAATTTGCTCCTACTCTCCTAATTTCTTAAGGTAGAAGCTGAAATTCTTACTTTAATTCCTTCCTTTTCTAATACAGGCATTTATGCTATAACTGTTTCCCCTAAGTTACTGCTAAATGGGCATACTACAAATATCGAGATGCTATGTTTCCATTCATTTCAAGGTACTTTCTAATTTCCTCATTGATTTCTTGACTCATTGATTATTCAGCTGCACATTTAGTTTCCTGATATTTGGAGACTGTTCAGAGAACTTACATTCTCATAAAATTACTGAGATTTGTTTTATGGACAATAATAATGTCAATTTTGGTAAAAATTACATCTACTTCTGAATAAGATATACTCTGATGATGTTGTATGAGTGTTGTATAAAAAGTAGGTAAAGTTGACTGATAGTATTGTTCATATCTACTATAAATTCCATAGTAGATAAATTTAAAAATTAAGAACATCACACAAAATGAAATACTTTGTGATAAATCTGACAAAAGAAGGAAACTCCTGTACCCTAAACTCTATAGAACATTACTGAGAAAGAAATCTAAAAACCTAGATAACTGTAGAAATACAGCACGTCTATGGGTTAGAAAACTAATATGAGGTTTATTTTTGCCAAAATGATGTATAAATTCAATGTCATCCCAATCTAGATTCAGGAAAGCACTTAATACTAAATTGATATGGATATGCAAAGAAACTCATTAAAGATTCATTAGAAGTGAGATATAATTTTGAAAAAGAACAAAGATGACTAACATTAACTGATTTTAATATTTTAAAATCACTTTTTGTGCATATATTTTAAATAAACGATATGTTATGAGACAGATAGCAAAAAGATTACTATATTGAAATAAATTAACATGCATCATTTTACAGTTACTCTTTTGCTTGTTTTGCAAGAACAGCTAAAATCTACTCAAATACCATAAATGCCACTGACAGTACAATTATATAACCTATAGTCATCCTTAAATCTGTAGACTTGTTGACCCTTCCTGTTTCTGATCTACATCTCCCCCTAAGACATTCCTTGTAATTGCTGTTTTGTTCTCTCCCTATTTTTTAAGAGTCCACATACAAATGAGATCACACAAAATTTTTCTGTTTCACTTAGCCTAATTTCCTCAAGACTTGTTCATGGTGTCACAAATGGTAAGATCTTGTTCTTTTTAGTACTGAATGGTCCATTATACATATATATCACATTTTCTTTATCCATTCATCCATCAAGGCACAGTTTCTCTCCCTGTCTTGGCTGTTGTAAATAATGCCGCAATCACGCAGAATGCAGATATCTTTATGTAGCTTAATTTCATTTCTTGTGGGCATATGCCCAGAATTGAAACTGCTGGGCCATATGATAGTCCTACTTTTAATTTCTTTAGAAACTTCTATACTTATTCATAATTAGCAGACCAATCTACATTTCCACCAACAGAGTTCCCTTTTACCCAAACCCTCAGCTATGTACGTGTCATTTTCTGACTTTTTCATAATAGCCATCCTAATGGGTGTGAGGTATCTTAGAGTTTTGATTTGCATTCCCTGCCTGATTAATGATCTTAAGCATCTTTTCATATACTTCTTAGTCCTTTTTATGTCTTCTTTAGTTAAACGCCTATTCAGGTCTTTTGCCCACTTTTAATCAGGCTATGTTTCTACTATTGGATCATATGAATTCTTTAAAAACACTGGATATTGGGCTGGGGCTGTAGCTCAGTGGAAGAGCACTTGCTTTGTACATGTGAGGCACTGAGTTTAATCCTCATCACCACATACAGGTGTTGTGTCCGCCTACAACTAAAAAAAAAGAAATATTTAAAAAAACCTTTGGATATTAACCCTTTATCATGTATATGGTTTGGAAATATTTCTTCACAGGTTCCATGTTAATTGTCTCCTTTGCTGTGAAGATAGTTTGGTATAGTCCATTCAATTTTGCTTTTGTGGTCTGAACATTTGGTGTAATATTAAAAGAAAAATTACTGCCAAGGCCAATGTCTAGGAGTTTTTCCCTCTATGTTCTCTTCTAGGTGTTTCATAGTTTTTGGTATCATTTTCAGGTCTTTTATCTATTTTGAATTGATTTTTGTGTAGGGTATAAGCTAAGTATCCAATTTCATTCTTCTGCACATGGAAACCCATAGTTTCCCAGAACTATTTATTATACAGACTATACTTCACTCTTATGTCTTCTTGGGTCCCTATTCAAACATCAGTTGATTGGATATTGTTGGATTCATTTTGGGGTGAAGACTTATTATAGATCTATAGTCATACTGAAAGTGTGATTTTGGCAGGAAGACAGCAATAGAACTGAGAAAACAGAGTCCAAAAAGAGACCCACAATATATATAAAACAAAAAATATTTTGTCTGAAGATAAGAACTTAGGAGAGAAAAGACAGTCATTGAAACAAGTGATGCTGAAACAAGTGCATAATCATCCACCAAAACCAAACTTCAAACCATTCCTTACATCTACAAAAATTAACTTAAAATTGGTCATAAGCTCAAATATAAATTCTAAAATTATTTTTACTTTTTTCTAAAAGCAAATTTTAAAATGGTTTACTTTTTCTAAAAAGCAAAACCTTTATGACCTTGGGTTCAACAAAGATTTCTTAGATACACCATCAAAACCCATTTAAAAAAAAAAATGTTGGACCTCACCAAAATAAAAAACTTTCTGCTTTTAAAGACTGTTAAGAAAACAGTAAAACAGGATATAGACGGAGAAAACACTTTTGTATCCAGGAGATGTAAAGAACTAAGACCCAATTATAAGAAAAACAACCAATCCAATTTTAAAAATAGGGAAATGATTTAAACAGACAATTGAACAAAGAATTTCAAGTGGCAAAAAACCAAAACCAAAAAACAACAACAAAAAAACCATATGAAAAGATGCTTAACATTAGTGGAGAGAGGCAAATTAAAAACATAAAATGCCTCTGCATAACTATTATAAAGGCTAAAGACTAACCAATCCAAGTGTTAATGAGGATATGGAAGAGCTGGGTCTGTAATAAACTGTTACAGGGAGTGTAGACTGTACCAATCACTTTGGAAAGCAATTTGATAGCTTCTGAAAAATTTAATGTTGAGACGGGAACAGTGGCACAAGCCTGTAATCCCAGCACTTTGGGAGGCTGAGACAGGAGAATCGCAAGTTCAAAGCCAGCCTCAGCAATGGCGAGGCACTAAGCAACTCAGTGAGACCCTGTCTCTACATAAAACAAAAAATAGCGCTGGGGATGAGGCTCAGTGGTCAAGTGCACCTGAGTTCAATCTCTGGTACAAAAAAAAAAAATTAATATTGAGGAATATTCCTATCCCTAGTTTTTCTAGTGTTTCGAACATGAAGGGGTGCTGTATTTTGTCAAATGCTTTCTCTGGGGCTATTAAGATGATCATATGATTCTTATCTTTAAGTCTATTGATGTGATAAATTATGTTTATTGATTTCTACATGTTGAACCAACCTTGCAGCCATAGGATGAACCCACTTGATCATGTTGCACTATCTTTTTAATGTTTTTATATGTGATTTGCCAGAATTTGATTAAGAATTTTTGCATCTATGTTCATTAGGGATATTGGTCTGAAGTTTTCTTTCCTTGATGTGTCTTTCTTTGGTTTTGGTATCAGAGTGATACTAGCTTCATAGAATGGGTCTGGAAGGGTTCCTTCCTTTTTTGTTTCATGGTATAATTTGAAAAGTATTGGTGTTAATTATTCTTTGAAGGTCTTATGTAGAAAAATGAAATTAAAACCCTATCTCTCATCCTGCACAAAAATCAACTCAAAGTGGATCAAGAACTTAGAACTAGAACAGAGAACCTATGCCTAATAGAAGAAAAAGTAGGCCCAAATCTCCATCATATTGGCTTAGGAACTGACTTCCTTAACAAGATTTCTAAAGCACAAGAAATAAAATCAAGAATCAATAAGTGGGGTGGAATCAAACTAAAAAGCTTCTTCACTGCAAAGGAAACAACATGAAGAAAGAGCCTACAGAATGGGAAAACATCTTTACCACCAGCACCTCAGAGCATTAATCTCCAGGATATTTAAAGAACTCAAAAAACTCAACACCAAAAAAACAAACAAACAAGAAAACAAAAACAAACCCCCACACAAATAACCCAATCAATAAATGGGCTAAGGAACTGATCACAGGAGAAATAATCAATCAACAAATATATGAAAAAATGTTCAGCATCTCTAGCAATTAGAGAAATGCAGATCAAAACTACACTGAGATTCCACCTCACTCCAGTCACAATGGCAATCATCAAAAATACAAAGAACAATAAATGATGGTGAGAATGTGGGGAAAAAGGTACGCTCATACATTGCTGGTGGGATGGCAAATTGGTACAACCACTATGGAAGGCAGTATGGAGATTCCTGAGAAAACCTGGAATGGAACCACCATTTGACCAAGCCATCTTACTCCTTGATTTATACCCAAAGGACTTAAAGTCAGCATATTATAGTGACACAGCCACATCAATGTTTATAGCAGCTCAATGCACAATAGCTAAACTATGAAACCAACCTAGGTAGCCTTCAACTGATGAATAGCTAAAGAAAACGTGATACACACACACACACACACACAATAAAATATTACTCATCATAAAGAAGAATGAAATTATGATATTTGCTGGTAAATGGATGGAAGTAGAGAATATTATGCTAAGCAAAATAAGCCAATCCCAAAGAAACAAAGGCTGAAAGTTCTCTCTGATATGCAGAGGCTAATTCACAATGAGGGGGTTGCGGAGAATAGTGGTATTTTGGACTAAACAGAGGGGAGTGAAGGGAGGGGAAGAGGCATAGAGGTAGGAATGATAGAAGAATGAATCAGACATTATTACCCAATGTATATATGAGACTACATGACCTGTGTAACTCTACATCATGTACAACAAGAATAAGAAGTTATACTCTATGTATGATGTGACAAAAATGCATTCTACTGTCACGTATAACTAATCAGAATAAAAAATATGAATGAAAATACAATATGATCCATTTATTCCACTCCTAGTTTCCCAAGAAAAATTAAAGTGCACGTTATACAAAGAGGTGTATGTCAATGTTCACATCAATTTCACTAATAGCCCTAAAGTGGAAACAACCCAAAAGTCTATTCAATAGCTGAATGAATAAACTATGGTTTATTTATAGAATACAATGCTTTTTAACAATAAAAAGAATGAATTACTTATGTGTATTGCAAAATGGACTAATCAGTTATGTTAAGTGGAAGAATCTAGACAAAAAGAGCACTTACTATATTATTCTACTTACATAAAGTTCTAAGAAATGTCAACTTATATATAGTGACAAAGCAGATCAGTGGTTAACGACAAAGAGCACAGAAAGGGTTGGAGGAAGGACTTACAAAGAGAAATGAGAAAACTTAAGGGAAACTTTGATGTGTTTATTACCTTGATTGTGGTAATTTACAAGGGTTCAAACAAATGTCAATACATATATACTACAAGCATATCACACTTAATTGTATATCAATTAAAACTTTTTAAAAGGAACAAAAATGTATGGTTATATGTATGGTTATAAAAAAGCCATTTGATAGACCTTTTCTCAAAAATGGAGATTGACTATTAAAAGGAAAAAACATGAGTTTTTGTTGCCGGTGATAAAATTCAAGCTTTCAAATAAAAATTAAAATTTTAGGATATATTTTCCACCAAGAATAGCTAAATGCTGATGAAACTAGTATCTGATGATGTTGGTTGTGACATTAGTGAATATGATCTTTTGATATTGTATAATGAATTGTGTCACTATTTGGAAAGTCTAAATTGCCTGATGACCTGACTTTTCCAAATGATCAAAGCATGATGCCAGGGGCTGAGGTTGTGGCTCAGGGGTAGAGCACTTGCCTAGCATGTGTGAGGCACTGGGTTCAATTCTCAGCACCACGTACAAATAAATAAAATAAAGATCCATTGACAACTAAAAAATATTTTAAAAGAAAGCATGATGCTATAAAATCACGCATGGCTAAAAGATGTATTTAAATTGCATGATCAATCAATGTACTCAAGGGAGTATGAAAAGTTCACTCAAATGGTTTCAGATTTTACAATGCAGTTAGCTTTTAAGAAAATTTAGCAAAATCTGTTGTTGGCAGAATTGGAGAATGGCTCCCAAATAGGCCCCACCCTAATACCTGGATCCTGTGAATATGAAAACATACCACTCTCCTAGTTATGTTGTCACATGGCACAGTAGTACTTAAATCAATGTTATCTGGGTAGATGTGATCTAATTACATGAGCCCTTTCAAAAGCAGAGAATATTCTCCAGGTGGTAACAGAAGCTGAATCCACAAAATCAAAAACATCTGAAGGATTTGAATGCCAGTGCTGGCTTTGAAGAGGAAGAGACCATGTGAAAAGAAATGCAGGCAATCTTAAGGAGTTAAGAGATACCCCAGCTGACAAGAAATGGGAACCCCAGCCTGATAGCTGCAAGGCCTAGGATTATGCCAACAACTGAAGGAGAATGGTAATGGATTTTTTCCCAGAGCCTCCAGATAAGAGCTCCATCTGAAATTTTGATTTTGGCTTTGTGAGGCACTGAGAATTCAGTCAAGGGTGCCTCCACTTTTTTTTGGTGGGTGGCAGGGAAGGTACTGAAAATTAAACTCCAAGGTTGCTTTACTACTGAGGTATATCCCCATCCCTTTTTATTTTGAAACAGGGTCTCACTAAGTTGTTAAGGGCTTTGTTTACTTCCTGAGTCTGGCCTTGATCTTGCAATTTTCCTCCCTCAGCCACCTGAATCACTGGGATTACTGGTGTGAGCCACTGCATCCAGCTCTGCCTTGACTTCTAACCCACACTACTGTGAGGTAACAAATGGGTGTTACTTTAAGCTTCTAGATAGTGATAATTTGTTATCCAGTAATAGATAGCTAATACACTTACTTTAAATAAAAATATAAGCTTGGATCCAACCTTTTTACTATTTTTACCCTCCTTCCAAATGATTCTTACAATGAGTCCAGAGTTATTTATTTATCATTGTTTGTTAAAAATAAAACCACCAAATCCTTAAATAAATGATTGGTTGGACAAATATGTCAATACACAAAATGGAATACACTATAAAAGGAAGGTAGAAGTAGTACATACATAACAAAACATGCCAAGTTGTATTAATAAGAGAAAAAAGATCTAATAGTTTTATAGAATGATTGTTAATAGTGTTATAGAATTATAGAATAATTTAAAGGATTAAAAGATTACATAAAATCAAGGTACCTATATTAAACATCTTTCTGAAAAAAAAATTTAAAAATCTGTAAATAGCCAACAAGTTTTGAAATGTAAGTAGATTCTTGTCATCTGGAATTTGCATCCATGCTCCCTTAAGTATCCATGATAAGACCACTCACCTTTCCTCATCAAGTTTTTTCCCCTCACTTCTCACTGGCATTACTTATTAACCAGGGACTTCATACTGTACCTATATGGATGTTGATATGTATGTATAGTATTTATATCTTATTTTAATTATACACTATTCACTGTTCTTAAAATTTTATATTGTATCTTTTCATCTTTTCACAATACTGAAATTTGCATTAAGATACAGATCACTAGTACAAACCATTCCAACATACAATGTACCTAAAACAAACAATGCCATCTTAATGAGGATAAAGATGTTCTGTGTATTCATAGTTACGTACTAATATTGTGAATATTCCAATAGCAGGTAAAGTAATGATAAAAATAGGACCAATAATCCTAAATAGTGGAACAATTATGTAGACAGTATTTAATGGTCAAGTTACACTATTAGATTTACTTGATGTATTTTAATGGAAATTATAAATAGTTTTCATATTCCTTTAAATGTCTTCTTTTAAAATGAGTAATTGTTACAGGTAAAACTGAAAAAGGCAAATCCTTTCCAGTGATTAAATATTGTACTTGTAAACCTCATCAAGATCAAATTTTACCTCCGATTGGATTTTCTACACCAGAAAGATAGACAATGAGAAAAACTTAAAAATGCAATCTCAGTTTTAGGCTGTCCTTGTCACAAGTTGTTAACCAAAAGACCTGGAGGCATTGAAGGTCACCAGAAAGAAATACAAGAAATTACTAAATATTTCACGTTTTTGTTTGTTCACATGTGAAAGAAATTTACAGTTCATAAGTGACCCAAAGATCCATAAGATTATTATACAATTGAAAGAGAGGAGATGTGGAGATGTACTTGGAAAAGGATACACAAGAGCTAAATATAAGAAGTGCTATTACTGTTATAATGTCATACTAGACGTTTTTCTAAACAGCTTTCTACATGTAAACATATAACTGAATTCCATGTGTAACTACACTATAATAAATCTGTCTCAAAAAAAAAAAAAGTTGGCTGACATTTTCGGAAAACAGCAAAGGGTAATAGCCTATAAAACACTGAGTATATGTACAAGCTCTTTGTTATAGGGAAAATGTTACACAAAATCCTTGGAAACTTTACAAGGCGAAATTAAAGATACTGAATATAAAGTAACAAAACATAACATTAAAATGTCATTGTGCAAGCTTCTCAAATCACATTACCTGGAACCAGTTCCATAATGATGTAGACAGGCTGTCTTTGTGTGCAAACTCCTATGAGTTTGACAATATTGGGATGATCATATTGCTTGAGAATTCTAGAAGAGAGAAAAGAATAATTATTTAAATACATATGAATGCTTTAGTCATTAATTTTTTAATGGTGTGAATAGAATTGTTTTAATCATAATTTGATTTTTAAATATGAATATAACCCCAATTATAAAAGAGATATAAACAAGTACTCATAAATATTAACAAAATATAGATGCAAGTGGGTCAATTCACCTTAATTCAGCTAAATATTCACGTAATTATTCACTCTGAATGAGTAACAATTATGCTAAATAGGAATAATCTAGTTTGTTCCAAAGATGTAGAACTTCCTTCAATGTATCTGGTTTTAGCACCACTACAAAAAAATTATCTCATACTGGTAAATGCTAAAGAGATCATTAGACTTAATAACATTTAAATACTTTCTTATCATGATCAAATAAAAATGATAGGATAAAAAAAGTTGATAAATTTGGCAAAAAGTTAAAAAATAATTGAGTAACATACTAGAGCTCAAGCAGAATAGAGTTAATTTGGTAAAGACAAAATTTCAAAGGTTATAAAAATAACATAGGCTCATCCAAAGGATTCCAAGTATGAGCTAAAAATGGATTTGATTTACTCAGAAGCCTATCTGTCCTGATTACGTCTTTTACGTCCAAATTTTATCCACTAACAGTTTCAAATTTGCTCCTATTTTAAAATTGCAGTATTCTTTCCTAGAATGAAAGAACTTTGCAGAAAAAAATGTTTTGTGTGTATATGGCTAAAGCAAGAAAGCACTAAAAATTTTATACTTAATATATGTAATGATTTACAAATAAAAAAACCAGACTACAAAGAATTCTTGAGATGGAGGAAAAATTCTGCCAGTAACTTTGAGATTACAGTTTCCATTAGAAATTAGAAAGGAAGTTTCAAGATTGTTTGACTCTAATCTAAAATGTCATTTCTTAGGTTGGAAGCTGCTTAGTAACGAAATTGCAAAAAATAGTATGAACTGATAATATTAGATATCTAAATAGATTTAGAACCTATTAAAGGACACTCAGAAGTTCGAATAAAGTTTTCATTTTTAACATAAAACTTTCTAATTTTACTTTCAAAGAAATTAAACTCTTCACTGTGCAACAAAACAATTACACTAGAAATTTAAATTTTTTGAGAAAATGCTAAAATGAAGCCTTTTTACCTTAAGAATACCTATGAATAGCCATAAAATAATGAGGCTGTGAATTTCAATTATGAGAGCATGACTTTTAACATATATTTATTAGAAATTCAGAAAAAAGATAGGAAAAATATCTCCAACTTTATTCTATAGATATTTGACAAATGTATCTATTTTTATCTACTGTCAGGAACATTCATTTTTAGATGATAAATGGAAAAATGTACATCAAAATTATTCATGTCATGGGACTGTTTTCTCCTTACCATCTACTCTCTATTCTTATAACACTAAAATGTATGAATTCTCCTTTCCCATCATCCATTCATCCTTCATTCATCTCCCATCCATATGTCCATCTAGTTTAGTCTGTCCAAATTACCTATTTGTTTTGTCTTTTGTTGTATATACTGGATTTAACCACTACAGAATAGTTTTAACTGTTTGTAACACAGGGAATAACACGACCTTTCTTAAAAGGTCATGCCACTTCACATAAAATTAAATTTTAGTTCATAGGAAAAAAAGAAAATTAGAAACAATATGCACATTTTTTAACAAATGCCATACACTAAACTGAAGAGGAAACTTGAGATTCTCAGAAAAGAAAGCTAGTAACTGGTAAAAGAGAATCAACTAAATAACATCCCAGGGGAGTAGGATATATAATTACATATCTAAATGTACACATAAGCATCTTAAGCATATGACAGTAATTTTTTTGTTCTAAAGATAATCACATTGCCTGTAAACATATATAGGTAAATGTATGATAAAAAATATTGCAGTATTTAAGGATATATAGAATATTCATTGCTTTTAAATACCTGTCTTGCTATGATTGCCTATTGACATACCTCAAATAAAAAACTTTGTTTCCTCATCATAAAAGTGTTTACTTATGAGGGTCTTGAAAGTGCTTGTTTCTACTTCAGCAAATCACAATTTAAGATATCTCCAAACTTACATTTTGATTATAAATACATAATAATAAATATGTTATAGTGAATTCAAATGCAATTTGTATTATTTTAGAGAACTCACTTGGCTTCTTGTAAAAATTTTATTTTCAATTCCTGAGGAAGATCTTCTTTACATGTTTTAACAGCAACATTAGTTTTATCCTTTAATGTGCCCTTATATACTTCACCAAAATTTCCCTGAAAATACAAATCATCGTTTGAGATGTATGACAGCATGTAAATCTTTGCTAAATATAAGGAAAATATGCAAGAAGGCAGTTTGAGTTAATCCATGTACTCTGCAAGCTTTGTTATTTTCACGAATATTTCCCCACAACTGTCAGATTGTGTATTATATCAATAGTAAAACTGAGAAGATACTAATATACATTATTACTGCTGGGCCTCTACTTACCTGAATGATTCTAAAGTACTTATAAATCAACTTGTCTAAGACTTGTCATCCAAAGATTCTTCCTGGATAAACTACTTTCTTCAGTTACTAGATCTGCCATTCCCCATGAAAGCTCTGAGTTCCTGCCTCCACAACACACTTTTGGTCTTCCCCCTATCATCTCAGAAAGGTTACCCTTATTCAGGATCTCAATCTTCTCATCTAAATTGTTCTCATCTTAAATTGCTCACTCCTCCAATCCATGTACCATAGCACTGCCAGGTTAGTCTTTGCTAGAGAAAATTTTGATGCTAGCAATACCTTGCTCAATATCCACCCTTCAATGACCATGACTTTCTTAGCCTCTAATTGCACAGTATAGCCCCCAAATGTTACCTGTGTTCTAAACTCAAATACTTAGTTATCACAGAATATTGGCCATAGTTTTACTGTATTTTTACCCTTTATGAAAAACCCCCACCTCCAATCAGAAAATGCTACCTAAGCTTTAAGTCCACTTCCTACACTCCCTCTTTCATGAAGAATTTCTTGATCTCCCCCATGGTATGTCTCCTGTTCCTGAGCATTCATCATCCCATTGTCCCTTTGTATTTTTCTAATGGTTTATGCTTTATGTAACAGGTCTTAGTCCCTGCTGAGCATATGAAAAAAATTAAACATTCTTTGATAAATATTACCCAGACAACTTCATAGGACAGCCATCACTTTCTACCACAAAACTGACAGAACTTCATCTCTGCTATTAGCCTTATATCCACGGGGAGAAGTCTCACTATACTTCTTGTTTTTGTTTATGCCATAAGATCATGGTCCAGGGTGAATCTTCATTTCCTCCTATCATCAGATTTTACATACTTCATATAATCCTTCTTTCTCTTCTATAGCCAACTTCCACTGTGCCTTCTGAAATTCACAGTGTATTATCAAAATATCCTTAGCCTATCCATTGATCATTCCCTTTACTTTCTTCTAATAGAATCCTGTTTCTCACCTGAAAACCATCAAATGATGATGAGCTTCCCTTTGTCCTCTGAGGAATACCTTCTCTACCCCTGTATAATGGTATAGCTGCCTCCGTTTCACACTTATTTTGCTTTGCAGACGATCAAATCCGGGCCTGACAAATGCTAGGCAAACACACTACCAGTGAGCTACTCTCCCAGGCTAATCTTATAATTCTAAATATCACCTATATATCAACTATGACATTTGTACCTTTGACAGACATCTCTTCCAAACTGCAGACTTCATAACCAATTGTCTTCTATTGTCTCCACATAGAAGTCTATAGGCAAACCCAATCTATCTAAAACTGAACACCTAATGTTGGTTCCTGAAACCTGATACACTTACAGCTGTAATCTCTCTTAAACCTCACACAGTCTAACAGGATATTCAATTATATAGATATATTCAAATATATCTAGAACCCACCACTTCTTATCATCCCCCCAGCCACCACCCTGTTCTAGTATCTACTTTTACTAAGTAACATACAACTGCCTCCTAACCTTCAAACTCAGTCTATTTTCAACAGAGTGACGCTTTCTTAAAAGGTCATGCCACTTCTCCGCATAAAATTGCCCACTATGTCACCATTCCATTAGTGATCAGAGCCCAAGTAATTACAATGCCTTAAAAGGTCCTAATGATCTACGCCCTCATCACCTCAGATTTCCCTTTCTATTCCATTTCCCCTTGCTTACTCAGTTACACCTGAAGTGCTTCCCTTGTTCCTTCCTCTCAAACTCCTTCTACTCTATTGGTCTCCCTTGTTTTCATGAGATCCCCTTTTTTAATTTCCTTTTTTCCCCAGCAACTGCCTTTCCCTTCCACAGGAGCAGAAATTCACGTTCTGACATTGCACTTATTTCACATAGTGTGATATTCAACAGTTTTATTCCTTTATCAGAAAATGACATAATTTCATTCTTTGTCATGACTTAAAACTTCATTGATTGTAACATATTCTCTTTATCCATTCATTCACTGATAGATACCTAGGCTGGTCTCATAGCAGGGCTAATGTGAATTGTGCTATGAACACTGAAATGCATAATGAATTCCACTCTTATGTATAATTATTATGCACCAATAGAAAATAATGAATAAATAAATCAGCACATGAATGTGAATGCCTAAGTGATAAAACTTATGGGCAGCTGGGGATATTGTAGTTCAAGGTTTTAGGTTTCATAGCCAGCACTGAGGGGGAAAAAAAAAACACTTTAGAAGAAACTATAAATCTTCATGAACTTACTGTTATGGTTTGAATGTAAATATTCCACCAAAATTCATATGTTGCATCTTAACCCTGAAGGTTAAGAGATGAGGTTTTGGGAGAAAACTCAGCCATGATGGATCTATCTTCATGGATGATATTCTTACCCAAATAAAAGTGCTTGATGGGGGGTAGTGAAAATAAATGAAAAATTACACTCACATATTCAAAAATATCAGATGAAATGAAGCTATACAATGTCTCTTCAAGTATTAATCTTATTAAAATTGATAAAATTTGGCTGGGTGTGGTAGCACACGACTGTAATTCCAGAAGCTTGGGAGGCTGAGCCAGGAGAATTGTGAGTTCAAAGCCAGCCTCAGCAATTTAGCAACACCCTAAGTAACTTAGTGAGACCTTGTCTCAAAATAAAAAATAAAAAGGGCTGGGGATGTGGCTCAGTGGTTAAGTGCCTCTGGGTTCAATCCCTGGTACCTCAATAAAAAAATTAAAAATTGATTGAATTTATTGAGACTGACATGCTGTTTTCTAGTCATCAAGAAAGTAACTCTTTGAAACAGCTTTACTAAGAAGCTAAATTCTTCCTAAGCCACATTTTTTAACTGAAACATTTTTCTTTAACTGAAAATATTTTTCCTTAGTACTGAAAAAACTGTTCAATATATTCTGTTTATTTCAGTAAGTAATTTAGTTTTAAAATTTATTATTTAATTAGGGCTGGGGTATGGCTCAGTGGTAGAGTGCTTGCCTAGCCCGTGTGAGGCACTGGGTTCAATTATCAGCACTGCATATAAATAAAAATAAAGGTCCACTGACAACTAAAAAAAATATTTTAAAAAATTTATTATTTAATTGTATTTTCATGGAAATTCATTTCTTGGTACTGTTTTTGTCCTAATCACTACTATTGTGTTACCTCTGGTAATAGAAAGAAATGTTTCCTTAGGAATTAGGAGAGCATCTCAGTAAATAAACATTACTTTTATTTTCTTTAACTTGAGGTACTTTAGAAATTAAAAAAATAAGTGTATTAGCTATACAAATGTGATTTCTAACCATAATTTGATGCTTCCACCTGGAAAAGATTTTAAAATAAGTTATAAAAATCCTGCAAAGTAGATTTTCAACAACGATTTACTTTCTCAATATACATCAGAGATATAAAAAATGGTGGGGACACCAGTCAATTCATCAAGTTTACATGTGAATAAAAAAAGCAGTGGGTGATCATTTATTATTTATTTAAAATGCTTAGTTTGAATTAAGTCTAGTAGTGATCACTAATAAATCATATGATTGTTTACCAGAATATCTGGATTTTATACTATTTTTCATGGTACACCATAAACTCAAACTTTCATATGGAAACATTCTAATTAAGACAGTGACAATTTAATCTTTATCCATCAGAACTCAATTGTAAATTAATAAATTTTCAGTTCATTTCATTAATTATCAAATGTCCATTTTTATTATTAGACATAATTTATCATGGCCTCTGAGTCAGAAAAAGACTTCCAACTAGGTTGGAAGAAAAAGAACTTCACTGTAAATAACTGCCCTCCGACTACTACTAGAGCTAATTAAAATGAAAATGTTGAAATATGTCTTGTCCACATTATTTTTAGATAAAAATAACATGTCCAATGTTCTGAACAAGTCCTGTAATCCCAAGAAGCAGTGCCTTATTTTTTCTGAACTATATTACCTATAGCTAGAAACAAAATAAGATTATTAGTCATTTGTTTAAATTTTTATACTTAACAGTTTCTTTTCAAATTTCAGCTCAGTAGTTTTGGTTTTATTATATGGTAATATAATCATTATGGCTTGGTCTTTCAAGGTGAAAATGTACATATACTATTTTTAAAAGACAGGAATCATCCATAAGCCTTTCAAAGAGTTACACATCTATTTCAGTGAACATTGTAGTGTTTATTACAGATGTTATATTATTGTTCTTCCAGATTAAGGTGCAATGTGCCTACCTCTGCACTAGAATACAAGAAAAACTTTGAAGAAAAAAAATCTGAAGTGTTCACTGTAAGTATAAAGGCTTTTTTTTTTTTTTGTATTTCGTTCAGTTGTTTACATACCTTGCCCAGTAATTCTCCCAATGTGACATCTTCATGATTGAGAATCCATTTCTTATCCTATAGTAAAAAATAAGAAAACAAAGAGACAGAACATTCATTATAGTAATTTAGTCTAAGCAAGAGTATATTTCCTGTAGGATGTATTGGAAACAGTGGAAAAATGGACCAAAAGGGCTATTTCATTCATACTATTCAATCAACCACACACTAAGAAGTTATAACCTCAAGATGCTGTAAAACAAATTTAAGAAATGTTGCTACACAATAGTATATTAAAATCTACACTGCAATAAACTTCCATCAGAAATTTCGGGCTTCAGAATAATAGTATCCCTGTAACTATAACAGCATGTACTTTCCATCTACTATCAAGTGTTGGCTAGGCTATTATTCCTCTTTTTTAAAAAAGTTCTGTCATAAGTACATGAGGAAGTTTCATTTTACAATGTAAAATTTCCAATTCTTAATCTTAGAGAATTATTTTTCTATGCAACCCATACGAAGAGAATTTTTAAAAAAATGTAACTTAGCCATGAGTTACAGCTTTCTATGGCACCGCATGTAGTCCTATATCTTTCCCAACTAATTTCCTGTGGCATAATACAAAAACCAACATCAATTACAGTATCACTAGGATACACAAGATCAGTGATGCAAGTATGCCATTATAAAAAAGCATCCCATTATCTGATCTGAAGAACCAATTACTACTTAGGGAATATTTCAGCCTATAAAATGTCTTACCTATTAAACCACACTATACCATAATGTTAGAAAAAGTTTTATTTTTATTTTTATTTTTTTAAGGGAGGAATTAAAAAAGGGAAATGAAGCAAGGAAATAGGAGAATAGAAAGAAAGGAACAAAAAGCAAAACAAAAAAATAGAGTAGGAAGAAAGAAGAAGAGGAGGAAGCCCAAGTGAAATATTTTGTTCCTGGTATATTTTTTTTTATATTATAGTTACTACAGAGAATGAAATAATTATGATCTATATTATAACAAGCAATAAAACATCTATCAAAACTATGATTTAAAATATCCTGGACGGACATTTGAAATACTTCTTCTGAAATATCATGTGACTAACATTCATCCACCATCCTCTGAAAGACAGGTCAACAAAAGGGACAACACCAAGTTTAAAATGCAATAGTTTACATGTATAGTCTTTCAATCTAAATATTAAGTTAAACTTATAAGGTCTTGGGAAAAACATGGGAGAATACCTTTACAATTAAGTGAATAAGCAAAGATTTCTTAGGCATAAAAAGCACTCACTATAAAAGAAATGCAAACTAGACTTAATCAAAATTACAAACATTTGTTATTCCAAAGGCATTATTTAAAAAATGAAAAGGTATGCCTGTAATCCTAGTGGCTGGGGAGGCTGAGGCAGGAGGATTTTAGCTTCAAGTCCAGCATCAGCAACTTAGCAAGGCCCTAAGCAACTTAACAAGACTCTGTCTCAAAAAAGGGCTGGGGACGTGGCTCAGTGATAGAGTGCCCCTGGCTTCAATCCCCAGCACCAAAAACAAAACAAACAAACTAAAATTTAAGAGAATATTTTTGCAATACTTATATCACATAACAAATCTATGACAAATATGTATGTAGAATATATGGAAACTTGTATCAGTAACATAACCTAATTTTAAGAATTTGTGTGAAAAAAATCAACAAAAGATGGATAAATAGCCAGTAGGCACACCAAGACATTCTTAACTTTGCTAGTCATCAGCAACATACAAATATCAACAGCAGTGGAAGCATTTCACAGCTATTAATACACTAAAATTAATATTGTGCATTTGTTGTGCTGAGGATCAATCCCACGGTTTCATGCATGCCATATAAAGTGCTCTACCACTGAGCTACCTACCAGCCCAGAATACTAAAGTTAAAAAGATTATTAATACTAAGAAATTGTGAGGATATAGATCAACTGGAGTGGTCATATGTTGGTGAGAATGCAAAAAGATACCAACACTTGAAAACTATTTGAAAGTTTCTTATAAACATACACCTACCTTATGACTAAATGCTACTTGGATAAAAAGGAACTTATCACAGATATAAGCAACAATAGAGCACTTGTGAAATATTTTGCTGGGCTAATAAATCCAGGTATATTCTACATATATAATTATTCCATTTACATACAATTCTAGAAGAGGATAACTATAATTTTAGAAATCAAAGCAATGGTTGCCTGGGTCAGGGGTTGAGAAGGACTGATTATAAAGGGGAAAAAGAACCTTAGGGGGTTGTGAAAATGGTCATTTTGGGGGGATACTCTACCACTGAGCTATCCCTCACCCCTTAATTTCTTGATATTTCACCTATACACCTAAAAATCTGTGAAATTTTCCTGTGTGTAAATTACATGTATATAATGATTTTAATGAAAAATAAAGCCTTTTGTTTTCAGTAGCACTTTTTGGTTCACTATTACCCCAACCCCATATATTGTCAAAATGTTATTCAAACAATGTAGTCTGGCATATAGGACAGGTATTTTGAGTTTTTGAGAGTTCTTTCAGTTTTTTTTTTGTTTTTTTGTTTTTGGTACTGGAGATTGAACTCAGGGGTACTCGACCACTGAGCCACATCCCAGCCCTATTTTGTGTTTTATGTAGAGACAGGGTCTCACTGAGTTGCTTAGCTTAGCACCACGTCATTGCTGAGGCTGGCTTTGAACTTGCGATTCTCCTGTCTCAGCCTCCCTAAGTGCTGGGATTACAGGCTTGCGCCACTGTGCTCGGCTGAGTTCTGTCAGTTTTGACAATGGGAGCAAAGTAGTTTACGCTGATCTTTCCACTGTAAACCACTGCAAAAAGCAGAAAATGTGTAAAAAAAAACAAAACAAAACAAAACAAAAAAAACTTTCAAATATCTGTTTGATGATACTGAACAGCTCCTGAAATAGTGAACAATTGGGACAGTAAGTTTAAGACAAGAATCCAAGTTAAAGAGTAATCAGAAGGTGGATATAATCAATCTTATATTCATGTATAAAAATGTCACAAAGAAACTAATTTGTAAAATTAACACTTGCTAATGATTTTCTAAAAAGAGCCAAGGATTTGTAGATGACTTTCACCTTTAAGTAAACAGTTGATTGTGAAAGCAGCAGCAAAAGGCTATAAAAGACACAAACAAAAATAGAATTCTAGGCCTAACACAGAGAAAGGGTCTGATAAAACACCCCAAGCTTTTAATTAGTACCCCCCAAAGATACTACACTGTGGTAGAAAAGTTAACCTGGAAATGGAAGAAACTAAGCCTACCTTCTAATCATCTCCACTGTTGATTGAACTAAATTACAGACTAGCAAATTAAACCTGTCGGAAAAATGGCTCACTACCTTTCAGGGGTCAAAAGGGTTTTGAAATTGTTAAATGTTTGATTAGAAAAGAATTTGTGACATGAAAATTTGTATGATATTCAAATTCCAGTGTCCTCAGAAAACAGATGAATGGATCTAGACCAGTGGAAACTATGGAATCCAAGCTTCAGAAGAGTGAAAAAAATACTTTCAAGGTTCTGGAGATAATACCAACAGATTGAATATTCATATCATCAAAATTAGAAAGAAAGGAGAACGAGTATAAAGAAGGAAAAAAAAAATCAATGACTAGACAAAACGACAACATTGGTTAAAAATCAAAGGCAAAGAAAAAAAAAGTCTTAAAAGCAGCTAGAGGAAATGGTTCATTATTTCAGGGGTACTATAATTAGAGTGACAGGGATTTGTTAGAAGCCATGGCGGCAAGAAGTAAAACAACATTTTTAAATTTTTTAATTTGTTCTAATTAGCTATACATGATAGTAGAATGCATTTTTATTCATTGTAAACAAATGGAGCACAACTTTTCATTTCTCTGGTTGTACATGATAGAGTCACACCACATGTACAGTCATTCCACCATCTTTCCTGTTCCTATGCCCCTCACCTCCTTCCCATGGTCAAGGTCAGAGTTGTCAGGTAACTTCTTGACCAGTGAAACAGGATATATAATTCCTGAGAATCTCAGAGACAAAATTACTTGTGCAAGTTCAAACAACAGTGGTAGAACCAACTTTTAGACCTATGATTTTGCAACTAAAATATGCTGCCTTAAGAGGAAAGATGGTGGATAAGATCTAGGCAGCAACCCTCACTCCTCCATAGCCCAGAAAGGAAGGAGTGAAAGAACAGCTGATTAAAGAGAACATTACTACAATTTTCACAGCCAGATTTGAAAATCCGTGGAGAACATTTTCAAAAAGTTTTGTTTTTCCTAAGGTTGATTAGTACATGGCTGTGCTCTGGAGTGAGTGGAGTTAATAGGGTTTAGTGTCTTCTCTCAAAGTGGTGATGATATGAGGAACAGCAGAGTTCCTCATTCTCATATGTTGAATGAGAGTGTCAATATCTGGATATTTGCCCTGCCCAGGGCACTTAAGAGAAAGAAGCTCACTAATTAGTCCCTTGCATAAAAGTAGAGTGATCATCCCAGCAGATGGGTAGAATACAAACAGTAAGAAAAAATAAGGGAATGAAGTACCCCATTCAATCCACAACACTTCAACAACTGATTTGATTGGCACCACTGTGGAGGAAATGTCCTGTTCCTGGTGTATTTTTTTTAATATTATAGTTACTACAGATGTTATATTTAAAATAAGTTATAAAAATCTGGGCACTGGGTTTTACAGTAAGTTATAAAAATCTAAGTTCTTTCTCTTTACAGAGAAAGAATTTAGAAAGTTTACTGTTAAAATGTTCAATGAGCTAAAATATGAGGAAGGAAATTAGAAAATACAGGAAGTTAGCAAATACAACTAGAGCAAGTACAAGATCATTTTAATAAAGATAGACTCTAAAGTAGAACTAGACAGAAATCCTGGAAATGATCAATAAATCAAATTAAAAATTCAGTGGAAAACATCACCAATAGATTAGTCCAATTTTGAAGGCATATCCTTGGGCAAAGACAGCATATATAATCTTGAAAATAAAACAAAGATGTTAAGAGACCATGAGTAGAATATTCAAGAAATCTAGATAACATTAAGGGCCCAAATCTGAGAATCACTGGTATAGATGAAGGCATTGAAATACAAACTAAAGGTAGGCACAATTTTTCAATGAAATATCAGAAAAATTTCCAAATCTTAGGAAAGATTTTGAAATCCAACTACAAAAGGCATTTAGCATATAAAATAGGCAAGATGAAAAGAATCCTAAGAACATTATAATTAAAATGCCTAATATATAGAATAAGGATAGTATTTTAAAAGCTGCAAGAGAAAAATGGCAGGTTGCTTTAAGAGATAAGCTAATTGGGGCTGGGACATGCGTGAGGCACTGGGTTCGATCCTCAGCACCACATAAAATAAATAAAGATATTGTGTTCATCTACAACTAAACAAAATATTTAAAAATAAATAAATAAATAAATAAATAAATAAATAAATAAATAAAGGTATTGTGTCCATCTACAACTAAAAAAAATTAAAAAAAAAAAAAAGAGATAAGCTAATTAAGGGTTGACTTCTCAACCCAAATCCTAAAAGTGAAGAGGGCTTGGAATAATATATACCAAACCCTGAAAGAATCCAGCACAACTAACCTTATTAAGAAACCCTTCCATAATAAGCAGAAATTGAAAGAATCCATAACCATTAAGCCTGCATTGCAAAATGTACTCAATGAAATATTTCATGCAGAAGACAAAGAAAAATGAGAGCCAGGACAGAGATGAATCTCACTTTAAAAATAATTAAAAGAGAATCAGACCTGATCTAAGCATTACAACAAAATCAAAATGGAGGGAAATAAAATCATCTCTCCTTAATAACATTATATGTAAATGAACTAAACTCTTCAATCAAATGACACAAATTGGCAGAACAGATTAAAAAACAAGACTCAACCACATGCTGTTTACAAGAGATTCACTTTAAGGCAAACAAATCAACAGACTGAAGGTCAAAGGACAGGAAAAGATAATATACAAATGGTAGTGATAAGCAGGGGTTACCTATTTTCATATTAGACAAAGTGGACTTCAAGGCAAAATTAATCAGATACAAGGTCATTTCCAACAAGAAGATATAATGATTTTAATTCTTTGTGCCACAAACATGGGTACACCCACATACATAAAACAAATCCTTCTTAATATAAAGAGTCAAATAGATCAAAATACAATAAATAATGCTGGATGATTTCAACACACCTTTCTGACCATTTGATAGGTCAGCCTCACATAAGCTAAGTAAAGACTCTTCAAAACTAAAAAACACTATATTAATCAAATAGACCATCTATAGAATATTTCATCCACAGATAAGTGAATTCACTTTCTTCTCAGTGGCACATGGAACTTTCTCTAAAATGCCTTAGCAAATATAAAAAAAAATATATACCTTAGCAAATATAAAAAAAGGGGATAATTCCTTGTATTCTATCAGATTATAATAGAATAAAATTAGAAATCAACAAATGATTTTGACACCTGGAGATCAAATACATTTTTGTATGTGAAATGGATCACAGAAGAAATCAGGAGATAAAGTCTTAGGAACAAATAAAAACAGATAAAACACATCAAAATACCTGTACAGTTTTAAGGCAGCTATAATAGGAAAGTTTATAGCATTGAGTTCCCACATTTAAAAAAAAAAGGAAGATCCCAAATAATCTAATGTTACACTTAAGGCCTTAGAAAAAGAAAAAAATGGGGGCTGAGGCTGTGGCTCAGTGGCAGAGTGCTTGCCTCGCACATGTGAGGCACTGGGTTCGATCTTCAGCACCACATAAAAATAAGTAAACCAAATAAAGACACTGTGTCCATGTGTAACTAAAAAATATTAAAAAAAAGAAAAAGAAAAAGAAAAAGAAAAAAATGAATTCCAAAATCATAAGACAGAAGCTCATAGCAAAAAATAGTAAAATTTAGAATTAAAAAAATACAAAGGGTCAATGCAACAGAATTAGTTCTTTGAAACAATAAAGAAGAATGATAGAGCTAGGTGCGGTGGCACACACCTATAATCTCAGCAGCTTGGGAGGCTGAGGCAGGAGGATCTTGAGTTCAAAGCCAACTTCAGCAACTTAGCAAGGCCCTGAGCAACTCAGTGAGATCTTGTCTCAAAATAAAATACAAAATAGGGCTGGGGATGTGGTTCAGTGGTGAAGGGCCCCTGAGTTCAATCACTAGTACCTCCGTCTCCCCGCAAAAAAAGACATTGATAGAACCTTAGCAAAACTATCCCCAAAAAGAAGACCCAAATTAAGAAATGAAAGAGGAAGTAACACCAGGCATTTCTGAAATCTGGAGAATAATTAGAAATTCCTTCATAAATTTATACTCCAATAAACTGGAAAATATAGAAGATATTGACAAATTTCTCAACACACATGACCTATCTAAATTGAACCAGTAAGACATAAAAAATTTTAACAGACCAATTTCAAGTAATGAGATTGAAGAAGCAATTAAAAGCCTTCCAATAAAGAAATGCCCAGGTCCAGATGGATTTTCAGTCAAGTTCTACCAAACCTTTAAATAAATAATGACAATCCAAATTATTCTATGAAATAGAAAAGGAGGAACCACCACAAAATTAATTCTATTAAGCCAGTATCATCCTGAAAACAAAACCAAAGACACATCAAGGAAAGGAAACTTCAGATCAACATCCATAATGAACAAAGATCCAAAAATCCTTAATAAAATATTGGCAAACTGTATCCAAAAACACATTAAGATAGTACAACATGATCAATCCAGGATGAAGCCCAGGGATGTAAGTTTGGCTCAATAAATGTGAATCAATATATACAATTTACTACATAAACGGAGTTAAGAAAATAACCATATCAATAGATGCAAAGCTTTTGATAAAATCAAGTGCACATTTGTTTTAAAAACACTGGAGAAATGAGGAGTATAAGGAACTTACATTAATATTGTAAAGGCTACATATGATAAATGCAAGGCCAATATCATATTGAATGGAGAAAATTTGAAAGCATTTCTTCTAAATTCAGGAACAAGAAAAAGATATCCACTCTTACCATTCTTAATCAAAATAATTCTTGAAACTCTGGTCAGAGTTATCAGGCAAGAGAAGGAAATTAAAGGAACATGAATGGGAAAAGTAGCCAAATTATCTGTTTGCTGATGACATAATCACAAACAAACAAACAAAAAGGCCTCCACCAGAAGACTTTTACAGCTGATAAATTCAGCAAAGTAGAAGGATACAATTAATCACTTTATTATATTCCAATAATGAATCTGCTTAGAATAAAATCAGGAAAACAAATCCATTCACAATAATCTCAAAAAATAAAAGAAAAAAATAATTGGGAAGAAATTTAACCAAGAAGGTGAAAGCCCTCTACAAGGAAAACTACACAACATTAAAGAAATTGAAAAATCCAAAGATGGAAAGACTTCTCAGGCTAATAGGCAGAATTTACATTGTAAAAATAGACATACTACCAAAAGTATTACACAGATTGAATGCAATACTCATCAAAATACCAATGATAGTCTTCACAGAACGTTAAAAACACAAAAGTCCTAAAATTCATTTGGAAGAATAAGAGACCCAGAATAGCCAAAGCCATTCTAGCAAGAAAAGCGATGCTAGAGGCATCACAACCAGATTTTAAATTATACTACAGAGTTACAGTAAGAAAAACAGCATGACATTGGTATCAAAACATGAAGACCAATAGAAAAGAATAAAAGACAGTCAAATCCACATACAGACAGGCATCTGATTCTCAACTAAAATGCCAAAAATACAAGAAGATAAGATATCTTTTTAAACACACAGTTGTGGAAAAATTGGATACCATATATAGAAGAATGAAAGTAGATTCCAATCTGTCACCCTGAACAAAAGTCAACTCAACGTAAAACAAACAACTAGGAATTAGACCAGAAATTTTCCAGACCCTGGAAAAAAACAGTCAACATTCCAATATATTGGCACCAGCACTGACTTCCTTAACCCCTAAAGCTCAAAAGATAAATGCATGAATCAATGAGTGGGATAATATCAAATTTGAAAACTTCTGTACAGCAAAAGAAACACTTAAGATCATGCAGAATAGGATCTTTGCCACCTGCTCCTAGGGGATTAATATCCAGAATAAAGAATTCAAAAACTTAACAGACAAAAAAAAAAAATCAAATAATCCAACTAATAAAGGAGCAAATGAATTAAACAGACTTCTCAAGAGAAATACAAATGGTCAAATATATGAAAAAATGTGTAACAATCAGAAATGTGAATCAAAATTACAATGAGATTTCATTTCACTTCAGTCAGAATGGCAGTCATAAAGAATACAAATAATAAATGTTAATGAGGACATGAGGGAAAAGGCACATTCATACATTGTCAGTGGGACTGCAAATAGGCACAACCACTCTGGAAAACAGTAAGGAGATTACTTAAAAAATAAAAATAAAAATAGAACCCTCTAAGATCTTGCTATTTCACTCCCTGGTATTTATCCCAAAGAACTAAAATCAACATACTATAGTGATACAGGTACATCAATGTTCAAAGCAGTGCAATTCACAGTAACAAAATTATGGAACCACCCATGTGCCTATGAACCGATGAATGGAAAAAGAAAATATGATGTATACCATGCACACTCAATGGAATTTTACTCAGCCATAAAGAAGAATGAAATTATGCCATTTGCTGGTAAGTAGATGGAACTGGAGAACATTATGCTAAGTGAAATAAGTCAGACCCAGAACATCAAGAGTTGAATGTTTTCTCTGATAGGAAAAAGCTAGACCAAAATAAGGGGAAAAAGCAGGTGAATCCTATCAAATGAAAGAGAAGGGAATGAGGAGTGGGCAGGAGGGAAAGGAAAAGAGGAATGATGGAATAAAATTATGCTATGTACACATATGAACATACCACAGTGGGAGTGCAAATTGGTTTGACCACTCTGGAGAGCAGTATAGATTCCACAAAAAACTAGGAATAAAACTAACATTTGGCCTGGTTATACCACTGCCTCAGTATATATCCAAAGGAGTTAAAATCAGCATACTTCAGTGACAGCATCATCAGTGTTTATACCAGTTCAATTCATGGTAGCTAAGTTATGAAACGAACCTTTAACAGATAAATGGATAAAGAAAATGTGGTATATACATACAATGGAATATTACACAACCATAAAAAATGACTTTATGACATTTGCCAGTAAATGGATGGGTCTGGAGACTATTATGCTCAGTGACATAAGCCAATCTCCCCAAAAATAAAGGTCAAATGTTCCCTCTGATATGTGGATGCTAACACACAAAGGGAGGAGGGGAAGATTAGAAGTTTAGTATATTAGACAAAGAGGAATGAAGGGAAGGGAGGAGAATAGGAATAGGAAAGACAGGAGAACGAATCAGATACAACTTTCCTATGTACATATATGAACAGACCACAATGAATCTCCACATCATGTACAACCACAAGACTGAGATCCTACTTAGAATAAGATATCCTCCATGTTTGTATAAATATGTCTAAATATACTCTGTCATGTACATCTAAAAAGGAATAATTAAAGAAATAATATACCAAAGTGAATTTCACCTTATTTATATTTGTAAAGCACTATTTTTTAAAGTATAAGCAAGTAGAAGGAATACCAGTAGAGTAGTAGAAAGAAAATACTGGGAGGGAGAAGGAGAGGAAAAGGGGAAGTACTAGGGACTGAAGTGGAGCAAATTCAGATTCCATGTTTGCAAGATTATGTCATAATTATCCCCAATATTATGTATAACTACAATGTACTAATAAAAATGATTGCATTAAATAAATTGTCTAAATATACCATTTAAAATGCAGATTTTTAAGAATAAATTTTAAAATGAGCCAACTACATGCTGTCTAAAGAAACTAACTTCAACTACATAGGTATGAATGTTTTTAAAGAGGATAGAAATAGATATAAAATGCAAACGTAAATCATAAGAAAGTTGAAACAACTAGAGCGATGTTATACAAGATAGACAACAGAGCCAGGAAAATTATTATGGATAAAGAGGAAATAAAAAGAGAAATTCACCAAAAAATCATAATAATCCTAAAAAGCTATTCTTTCAGCTCCAGATACTTCAAATTAAAGGAAATGGACAGAATTAAAAGAAAAATTTCACAGTTACAGTTAGAGACCTCAATACTTCCTTCTCTGTAATCCACAGTAGAGTGAAATTCATGAAGGATATAAAAAAGCTGAGTAACACCATTGACCAAGAGGATCAAATAGACAAAGAACACTAAACAAAGGCATAGCATACATTTTTTTGAAGTGTACAAGGTAAACTCACCAAGTTAAACCATATCCTGGGTCATAAGGCTAACGTTAACAAATTTAAAAGAATTAAATTTATCTTTTCTGACAGAAAGTGGAAACTTTGAACAAAGTAAGAACAATTTCCAAACAAAGGTACTTAGAAATTAAGCAACATACTTCTAAAAAAAAAAAAAACCCATGGATATATACAAGAAAATCATGGGAAGTTAGAAAATATTTTAACTGAACAAAAATAGGAATATATTAAAATCTGTTGGATGTAGGAAAAATATTTAAAGGGAATTCCACTGCATTCAATAGAGATCAAAAGAGGTATCAAATCAACAATCTCAAAATTTTACCTTCAGAATCTATGAAAAATAAGAGCAAAGTAAACTCAAAGGTAGTGAAAATAAATAATGACAATAGCAAAAATCAATAAAATATAAATTCAGAAACAATAGAGAACTTAAGTAGAGGTAATTATCACTCGCTGGACTAGAAAGACTTCTGCTGACATCACTGGGAATATCTGAATATATTTTTGGTTCTTAAGATAAAAAGCAGTTGATTTTATTAAGGTCTGAAAGAATCTTAGGCTCAGTTTCTTTTTTAATTGGTACATTATAATTATATATAACACTGGGATTCACTATGCCATATTCATACACGCATATAACAACTAGATCAATCTCATTCCCCAGTACCTTTCCAGCCAATAAAGAAAAATACATGTTTATTTAAAAATGTGTAACTATAAATATGTACATGATAAAAAGAAATATACCAAATAGAATAAAGGTAAATAAATAAAGGCATGCTATCAAGCCATCAATCTGGATATGACAATCTCTGGAAAAAGAGACCAGCCCTGTGCTTCAGAATTTGCCTCTCTAATGACTATGTGGTAGCTCCTGAATATCATTAGTTGATGCATGCAGGAGGAGTGTTCACCTCAGGCAGCCTGCCCCTACACCTACCGATGTTGCTGGGGATTGAACCTATGGTCTCACACATGCTAGGCACATGCTCTACCAACTGCGCTACATTCCCCAGCACTTACTCCCACCCTGGACCAGCAGTGCTTATGGAAGGCATGGGTAGCCTTCTGTGGGTTTAATGGAAAAACAATCAAAGAAGATTATACCTCCAATTGGAAGTTGACCAGAATTTAGGGAAAGACTGAAGGATGTGAGTAGAGCACTGACAGCATCTGCTGCAGCCCTTTGCCATTCATACACTCAGTCTTCCTGAAGATGATTAATTCTAATTCCCTTTTTCCCCTAGGCCTTTTGTCTTTACCAAATCCTATCTTTACCAAAGTACAAATCTCTGTCCTTTTTCTACCTTTACACGAAGCCTTTCAATATACATATGTAAGAAGAGTCAAACTACTCACTGAATGTGGGGAGAAATTTGTTAAATTTCAAAGGTAATATATCTACTTTAATTAGGAAAGAAGTGATGGATAACTCTAATAGGTAAATTAAACAACAGCTACATGACTTAAGTAAGCTAAACAAATATCTAGTATAATTTATTGAGAGTAACATTTGGACTTGAAAATTTTAGTCTAATGTTTAGTGTGGGGTTTTTTGCTTTTTTTAAACTGAACTTACCCTGAACGGATGTATTATTTTGCTATATATATTTGCTATATATACACACACACATATACCTACATATATACACACATACATACATACACACACACACATGCATATACATATATATATGTATATATATGTGGCTTCTATTACCTTTAATTATGAAGTTTGTGATATGTAAGGGTGCATCTAGAACTTAACCTCCTTATTAACAGAGGTTTGTCATTGGAAGAAGCAAGTACTCAATATACTCTAGCAGTGATACTATTTTCAGAGTCCATATTCTTTAAAATAAACTTAATACTATCAGCATAAAATGACTTCAACAAAAAGTCATTAAAATTCACCTGAAAACAATTTCTATATAGCTGACATATGAAATTTTAAAAAATTAGAGTAACAATTTATGTTAGAAAACCATTTCAATATTTTGTTAAAAAATCATCTAATGGTAATTCATTTTTAAATGACAGCTTGTTTAATAATTTGAGACAGTTAACAGTTGCCAATAAAGTAAAATTTGCCAGATAAAACTCAATATTCTAAATTCATTTTTGTAGAAATGATGGGATTTAGTCTTAACATAAATCATTCTTATGTGATAAATCTTTGGGTTTATAAATCACATACTTTTAGGAAATGTGATAATTATATAAAAATGTGAATTATTTTTCTTAAAGTCAGTGAAGAAATTAGGATTTTCTCATATTTTACATAAGAATTTCAGAATAGAAAGATTTAAAGAAAGCAATATAGAGAATCAGAAGTCCCCTTAACAATTAATCCAAACTTAATACCATTTTCTATAGCAGAACAACATGAAATTTCCAATTGGTAACTAAAATCTTGTTTCTATTCCTCAGATAAATTCTTGGCTTTCTGAAATTAACTAGTTAATATAAACAAAAGTTAAAGTGAGATACTGAGACAAAGAAGTGGTATTGATTAAAATGCTTTCTAAATAAATTATAGGGACAGTATTTCTCAAACAGATAACAAATTCATAACTAAGACATCCAGTTATTTTGGAATTAATTCCTTGTATTAGGGTGAATTTTTATATATAATCCTCCTTACAGTCACACAATGACACCATAAACAAATCACAATGAATATCATCATTGAGAGAACTTATTTAGATTATAGAAACTGATTTAACAAACTTAAAAGTTATTTGAAAGATTCATCATACTTTACAGCTTCAAACTCGTTCCATTCTAGCCTCAGCATTGCAAATAAAATTAGTTGATTTGATATTTGCCTCTATTATTTTTTGAAAAGAATGCAAATTAGAAATGGTATGGCTAACTGGAGAAGAGTAAAAACTAGAAATACACGTCTGAGATATAGTTCAATAGCAATAGGACAGTGAATGCAATTTCATGATTTTTGGGAGAAGATGAAAGACTCTTGAAGAGAGAAGTCAGGAGGGTGGGTTCAATCCAAATAATATGTATGAATTTCTAGTTAAATAAACTGTCAAAAAATATTTTTCCAGGACCTATTTTAAGATGCAAATTAATATAAAAAATACAAAGCAGTCTAGAATATAGCAGACTTTGCCAACTTACTAAAAGCCAGTCAAACGGCAAAAAAGAATGGTGTGTGTTAGGGGGAGGAAACAGCTTAGAGCCTAGTTCCAAATAATGTCTCACTATACACACACATGTGTGTATTCAAGTGCACTAGAAGTTCAAAGATGTAAGAGTAATGTAAAGGAACTCAGAGGAAAACAAAGCTACATTATGCTAGAAAAGTGAGAAGGTTTTAGAGAAGAGGTAGCATTTGAGACAAGCCTTGATTATGTATATATGATTCTGACAAGCTAAAAGGAAAAAAAATTAGTAAAAGCATAAAAATAAGTGGAAAGTGGGAATAAAGATATTCTAGGTAGTGCAAATGTACCAACATGGTAGAAGGAGAGTTCAAGGGGAGTAATGTTGGGCGAAACACGAGAAATGTAGTTTCTAGCCCAACTGTGAAGAGCTTAGCCAGATAATGTATATTATCTGGCATCTTAAAAACAAATTAAAATGATATGGCCATTGGGCAAGTTACATAAACAAGAATTCCCCCTGTTCCTTTCTACAGGAAAGGATTACAACTATAAATCCTGGAAATGTAAAAGGCAACCAAAGAACTCTGAAAGGTGGTAAGAGGTAAACTGGTTTGGGACCCAAGGACTAGGAGAACAACACAGCAGCAAGATGTTTTACATCCTACCCACACGACAAAAGAAAGCTTAAATCCCAGTCAAGCAACAGAAAGAAGACAGACCAGGTAGGCCCATTCCTCTCCTGGGTTAATTGGCAGTCTTCAATAACAAGTGAACTCAACTCCTACAAGGAGACTGAGTGGTAGGTCAGGAAACAAGCCAGGGAAAGAGCTCTTTTTCTCAGCTGGAAGTGAGAGCCCCAGCACCAAAAAATACTGTGGTGGTCCAGAAGCACAGAGGAGGGACCCCAGCACAACCAATAACCATGCCTAAGAAGCCTGTTTGTCCAGCAGACCTGATACCTCTGTCTTCAACCAAGAAATAACAAGGTTATGAGGCTGCACTGGTAATGGAAACACCGCTATGAAATGCAACCCGGCCTGGAAAGTCTCTTTGTTCCTATGGACTTGAGACTCCCATTCCCTGTCAGAGACAACAGAGCGGCTAGCGGGTATTACTAAGGAATATCTAACCACAACAATCATCCAGCCCAGGAAGTGCTCTTTGTTCTCCATAGTCAGGAGAATTTTACCCAACAACCCTGACACTCCCTTCCCCTACAGGAGAAACACCTGGCAGTCCAGACAGGGACCACCCCATCCTTACCCTGAGACAACACTAAGAGGAATGAGTTTGAAACTCAGTGCCACCAAATAAACTAATAATTGCTAAGAATTCCTACATTGCTAGGAATTCCTAAATAACACCACAAAGGCTCTAAGAACTAAACTATCATTGAAATCCCAGCCCATTAAAGTAGGCAAGGATTTGAATGCTAAACCTAAAACTGAGTGTCTTGCAAAAATAAAAGATTTAAATAGGACACAGAATTTCCTAACAGATTCAATGTTCAGGGTATGATTGAAAAAAAAAAAGGAAGAAAAATCACAATCTGAATAAGAAAAGATAGTCAACTGACAACAACATTGAGATGAATGGGATGTTGCAGTTATCTGGCAGGAATTTTAAAGGAAGAACAAAGATGCATAATAATCACTTAAAAATTCTCTTGAGAAAAATAAAAACAGACTGTCTCTGTCATAGAAATAGAAATTATTTTTAAAAATACCCAAATAGAAATTATAGAACTAAATAGGAAAACAGATTTAAAAAAACGAATTGAATGTGCTCAATAGTAAAGTGAAGATTACAGAAGGTTAGAACCAATAAAAACTTGAAGATAGATTAATAGAAGATTAATAGAATTTACCCCATCTGAACAAATAGAAAACAGTTTGGGGGTAAAGAAATGAAGAATCATGGGGACTCATGAGACAAGCAGAAGATTCAACATTTCTATTACCAATGCTCCAGAAAGAGGAGAAAAGAGCTGAAAGTTTGAAGAAGTAATTGCTAAGAATTCCTAAATTGGGCAAAAGACACAAATCTGCAAATTCAAGAAGCTGGTAGAACCTTAAATGGGACAAGCTTAAATAAATTCAAGCAAAGACACATAGAAACCAGACCTAGGAAAATTAAAGAAAAGTCTTGAAAGCAGCAAGAGAAACAACACATGACGTATAGCAAAGCACCACTCCTAAGGGCAGACTTCTAATCATGAAGTTCAAAAGGAAGTAGCTCACTGTGAGTTTGTTACTGTTGTTTGTTTGTATTTTAAAGAACTGTGAACTGGAAGATAGCAGGCTAGAGGAAAGCTGCATTCCTGGTTGCTCCATGGCTTGAGATTCAGGCAGGAGTATGCTTCCTTTGTGAGGTGAGTGAAAGTGGGACTTCACTAAATCTCAATATTGGACAATGTCTTACAGACTTAGAAATCTGAGTAAACAAAAAAGACAGACTACACTGGGGCCAAGCCAGTTGTTTGCTGCAGCAGCAGTAGTGGTGGCGACAATGGCAGCACTGGTTCAGCACAGAAGGAAGGAGATAATAGAATCACGATGGATAGATTTCATATGGAAAAACCTGAGATCACAAAATCAGCCTACCTTTAGCTGATCCAGAGGCTGCACTATGCACTGGTGCTTGAAAAGTGCCCTGAGTTTCCCAACTGATCATGAAGAGCTGAGGCAAGAGCAAGAAGCGGTCATGCAACAGCTACTGCTGTGGGAGCTTGGAGACGTAAGCAAATGCTTACTTATATTGTCCCGACAAAAGCCTTCCATGTAGCCTAGGTATACCCAGAAGAATATGAGCAAAACAGGCACAGAGAATATTTTACCCAGGTGAAATTCAAGTCAGAAAAGCAAAGGGACCTCAGCTCACTTGACAGCTGAAGTAGGTTGGGAATCTGAACAAGCAGGTGTGAATACACTCATGAACTAAGCCTGGGAAGTCTGGGAAGGCTGTGTTTGTGGGCAGTGGAGGGGATGAAGGATGGGCTCCCCTACCCCATGAGTAGAATCCTTGAGAGGCTCCCAAGATCCACATTCCCACGAGAGATGGGCAACTGCCAAGCCCTAAGGGTGTGATGATCTAATCTTTCCAGATCAGACACCACTCAGCAAAATCCTTGAGGCCTGACTAGATCTAATCCCCACCTGCTAGAACTCCACTCATAAAACTCTACAATGGCCCCACTGTGGGGGTACATCAATCTGGTCTGTGCAGACAAAACTCCAACTGACAGTACTTCTCATCTTATCCTACCTGACACTGGGAAGGGGAGAAGCCAAGAATTATTTGAACCAGCTTCGGTCTTAGGCCACTCCAACTGGCAGGTTGGTGAGCAACACAAAGAGAGGAAAGGTTTAACAACGCTCAGCCCTTGTTCTCACTCTCAGTACACAGCTCAAGAAGGAATGGAAAGAATGAGTCAGGCATATACATCTATTCTTTTTGACTATTTTGACCACAATTCTTTCATTTTTCATCAAGAACCTTTTTATTCTTTATTTTTGTGTCTGTTTTTGACATGCCAATTTATTCATGGACAGTTATACATGGACCCATTTTTTTTCTTATTTTTAACATTTTCTAAATGTACTTATTTTTCTATGTCTTGTGAGGGTTAGAAGTTTTGATTAGTTTATTTTGGTTTGATTTTTGTTTTTCATTTGTATGTGTCTCTTGTTTCTTCAGCTAATACCCAAATTCTATTCTCTTTTACTCTCCTTTTGTGACTTCTATTTTTCTCCTTCCTTATAACCATCACAATACATTTCTAGTGCATTCTCAGTTCATTTTTTGGAATCATCTACCTGCCAATCACATTTTTTAATCTCTTAGTTAACTGAATTCTTAGCATCTTTTTAACACTGTTTATATAACTCCTGTCCCTAGCATTAATGCTGCTGCAACTACTTACTGCTGTGGATGACACAGTTAACACCTGTTGTTTGCTTTAATGTCAGACATAGTTTGTGGTCAATTTTTGGGGGGGAGGAGGCACTGTTGGCAATTGCTGACCCTTTATTTTTTTGTGGCAATTAATATTGTAGATGTTGTAGTAGAAACTAAGTATTTAGTTTAATACTGTATATTGTTAGCATTGGTTGTTGCTATTGTTTGTTTCCCCCTATTCTGTGAGGTGTTGGGAATCTATAGGGACACTAAAAGTTCACAGGGTAGAATTCTGCTGAACTAAACTCATCCAAAAGACAGAACACCTTGCTTCACACCCAAATTAATGACACTAAATCTTCAGCTATTCTTTAATGCAAAGAGACAAAAACCCAAACTATCAGCCAGGCCCTAAGTAGAAACAGCTAATGGTGGAACTTCAGGTCCCACTTATGGACATCCATTGCTACAGCATAAACAGAAATAACACAAAGGCTGTGGACACCACACCTGTGAGGGGATTTCAATCAAGATGACTCTAGAACACTTTAGCAAGTAAAGACAGTGCCTTACAATGGTCCACACATAAGAGTGAAAGAGAAATCCTTTCTAATGGATGCATAAAAACCAGCACAAGAATACAAGAAATATGGAAATGCAATCTAATATAGTTCATCCTTTTAGAGGTCATAATTCACCATCAAATGATTCCACAAATAAATTTAAGTGAATGAAATATCAGATAAAGAATGCTGAAGAATCAATATTTAAAAAAGACCAATGAATAATTTCAACATGGAAAAACAACTGAATGAATTAAGGAAGACAGTACAGAATATGAAAGAGAAATTCAATAAGGAGATATAAATATTGAAAAAGAACCAAAAACAAAAGACACAATAAATAAAATAAAGTGCTCAGTTGAAAGTCTAAGAGTGAACCACAGTGAAGACAAAAATCTTAGAGCTGGAAGACAAAGTAGCCAGCTTTGAAAATTCAGACAGTATTAAAGGAAAAAAAAAAAAAAAAAAGCAACCATAATCAGAATATACAAGAACTCTGGGACATAAACAGATCAAATTTAAGAATCACTGGAATTGAGGAGTGCTGTGAAATGCAAGCTAATGGAATGGATAAACTTTCCAGAGAATAACAACAGAAAAAAATTCCAAACCTTCAGAATGAGATACAGAAGGCATTCAGAAACTCAAAAGAGAACTTCTCCACACACATTACAATTAAAATGCCTAATTTACATGCACAGGGCCACTCATGGGTTGTGTGTGGACTATCTTGCATTGTAGCCTATTGAATAGGAGAATCTGGTATCTGAGAATGACCAGTCAATATTTCTTCTGATTGAGTGCCCAGACATTGTGAGCCCTATTCAAGCTTTGCCAAAGGTCCCACACAGCAACAGAGATTGGGTGGCCTGCTGTAGCCATACAGCCCCTCTGAGATGGGTGTGACGGGCCAAGATACCAATCAACCTGCTGACTGTAAGACATCATGAAGCAAGACTCTGTCCTTGAAACCTTATCCCTGCCTTTGATGTACCCCCTTAAATAAACCATAAAAGCCATTTTCTCTTGTGTAGCTCCAATTCCCTTGAGGACTGGACCTATTAGAGGCTCCAACTTCTGAAACTATCTTTTCTGACTTTTTTTTTTCTTTACTAATTATTCTAGACTTTAATTTCTCAGGTGGCTTATATCCTCCTCAGAAGGGAGAAGAATACACCAGGGGCTGGGACTGTAGCTCAGTGGTACAGCACTTGCCTCGCATGCATGAGGCCCTGGGTTTGATCCTCAGCACCACATACAAAGCAATAAAATAAAGACATTGTGTTCACCAACAACTAAAAAAATTAAAAAAAAAAAAAGAATACACCAAAGGAGACGCTGGACATCTCCCCTTACAGAATAAGAATAGAATTTTAAAAGCCTCAAAAAAAAAAATCAGGTCACAATTAGGGGAAAGTCAATCAGAATCACTTCTGATTTCTCAGCATGAACTCTACAAGCCATGAGGGCTTGGAATGATGTGTTCCAAGTACTGAAAGAAAATAACTGTCAGCCATGAATGGTATATCCAGAAAAGCTGTCATTCAAAACTGAAGATGAAATAAAAATCTTCCAAGATATGCATAAACTAAAAGAATTCATGACTACTAAAATTGGCACTACAGAACTTAAATACTGCACAAAGAAATAAACCTCAGAGCTCACAAAAGAACAAACCTCATTGGAAGAATAACTAAGTAATGGGAAATAGAACCAAATTAAACACAAACTGAAATGATAGGAGTTAATAACATCTGTATAATAACACTGACTATAAATAATCTCAACTCTCCAATTAAAAGACATAAGTGGCAGAATGGATGAAAGAACAAGACCCAACAATATGCTGTTTGCAAGAGATGTACCTTACAGTCAGTGACAGCCATAAGCTGAAAATTAAAGAATGGAAATTGATATATCATGTGAATGGGGCCAGATAATAAGCACAAATAGTTATTCTTATAGCTGACAAAGCAAATTTCACACCAAAATTAGTCAGAAGAGACTAAATAAGGTCAATTCATATTAGTAAAGGAAACAATCTAATGAGAATATATAACAAGTATTGTGCCCCAAACATGGGGTGCAACTAATATAACAGTATTCAAATTGAAGCCTCAGAGAGACTGCAGCACATAATACTGTGCGATTTCAATACACCTCACTCACCTTTAGATAGGTCATCTGAACATATTCAAAAAAGACTTTTTGGACCTAAAAATTATTATAAATCATATGGAGCTAACAGATATCTACTGAATATTTCATCCAACTAAATACACTTTCTTATCAGTGGCTTATGAAATCTTCTCCAAAATAGACTGTATTTCAGGCCACAAAGCAACTCTTAGCAAATACAAAAAAATAATAATTCCTTGTATCTTATATCATAATGGAATGAAATTAAAAATCAACATGATCAAACCCTATAGAAATTATATATACATATGGAGATTCAACAATACTCTTTTGAATGGTGAATGGGTGATAGAAGAAATCAAAGGAGAAATTAAAAAATGCTTATTCTCAAATGAGATTAGTAATACAATTTACCAGAACCTCTGGGACACTATGAAGGCAGCTCTAAGAGGAAAATTTATAGCTATTAGTGCCTAGATAAGAAAATCAGATCTCCAATGAACAACCTAATGATTCATCTCAAGGTCCTTGAAGAAGAACAAACCAATTCCAAAATCAATAGATGGAAGGAAACAATATCAGAGCAAGAAATTAATGAATTTGAGAATAAAAAAATACAACCAATGAAAGAAAGTTGGTTCTTTGAAAAGATAAAGTTGATAAGCCCTTAGCTAAACATACCAATAGTGGAGAAAAAATCAAATTAATAAAATTAGAGATGAAAGAGAAGAAATCACCACAGACATCTCAGATATCTAGTAGATCATTAAGGACTATTTTGAAAGCTTATACTCCAATAAATTGGAAAACCTAGAAGAAATAGTACATTTCTAGACAAATATGATCAAGAGGACATAGAAAACCTGAACAGACCAGTAATTTGTAGTGAGATATTAACAGTGATAAAAAGCCTACCAACAAAAAAGGCCCAACACAGATAGATTCTCAGCTGAATTCTATTCCATGAAATAGAAAGGGATAGAACACTTTCAAATTCATTTTATGAAGCCAGTGTCACACTCATACCAACATCAGACAAGGATACATCAAGGAAAGAAAACTACCTGATGAACTTAGATGCAAAAATACTTAATGAAATATCAGCAAATTATGTTCAAAAGCAAAGGTTATACACAAGTTGATTTTATTCCAGAGAGGCAAGGGTGGCTAAATATATGCAAATCAGATGTAATTCATCACATTAACAGAATTAAAGACAAAATAAGAAACCACTTAGTAATCTCAACAGATGCAGAGAAGAACATCAAAAAAATTCAGCACCCATTCATGATAACAACATTGAAGAAACTAGGGATAGAAGGAGCCTGTGTCAACATCAGAAAGGGTATATATGAAAAACGCAAAGTCAACTTCATAGCAAATGGGGAAAAACTCAAAGCATCTCCTTTAAAAACTGGGACAAGACAAGAATGTCTTCTTTCAAGAATGTCACCACTCCAATTTGATATAGTGCTAGAAATTCTAGCCAGAGCTATTAAGCAAGAGAAGGAAACAAAAGTGATGAAAATAGGAAAGGAAGAAGTGAAATTATCACTATTTGAAGATGATATGATTCTATACGAAGAAGATCCAAAAAATGCCACCAACAGATTGCTAGAGCTAACAAATTTGGCAAAGTAGCCAATTACACAAATCAACATACAAAAATATAGCTTTAACATATACCAATAATAAATCTGAGAAAGAAATCAGGAAAACAATTCTATTTATAATAGTCTCAAAAAATATCTATGAATAAATCAAACCAAAAAGGTAAAAGATGTCCACAATGGAAACTACAGAATATTTAAAAAAGAAATTAAAGACACAAGAAGACATAAAGACCTTCCATTACAGGATAAAGAAACTGTGGTACATATACACAATGGAATATTATTCAGCAATAAAAGAGAATAAAATTATGGCATTTGCAGGCAAATGGATGGAACTGGAAAGCA
>PVHX01016885.1:0-41706 GCA_004024805.1 Geosciurus inauris
AGGACCAAAGAGCATGTAAATCACCTTCTGCAGTTCAGTAAACATCTGTACCTTCTCTCTTCCGCTCCCTGAGATTGCAGCTCCCATTCATGTTCTGTAAAGTTGTAGAACTGAGATTTTGATTGCTGATTCTTGCTCAGAAGTGATTTGCAACCTTCCTTGTCCTTGAACGGCTGCCATCAGGTGACAAATTGCTGCTTCTCAGTGACTTAAACCATCTTGAGTATCTTAATATGTATGAATTAGTGGACTTTGAGAATTAGGGGTACAAGCCATGTGGTAAATGCTAGGTGCCTTTCTCCTGTTACTTTTAGTTGTATTTTTTTTAATTGTTGATGGACCTTTATTTTTTTTTTTTCATTTATTTATATGTGGTGCTGAGAATTGAACCTAGTGCCTCACACATGCTAGGCAAGCACTATACCACTGAGCCACAACCCTAGTCCCTACTTTCAGTTTTGTGTGTGTGTGTGTTGGGGGTAGAAGATCATTTGGTAGACATAGCTTTAAAATAGAGCATTTTTTTTAAAAAGGCAGATAGAATAATGGAGCAATAAAGCCAGATTCTTCTTTTTGAGAGTTGTCATACTTAGAATGAAAATATGGAAGTTTATTGGAGGCCAAGAATCCCTATACCACTGACTAACTTCTGTTGCAATTATGGACCATGTAATTTTTCTTTGCCCTATCTCTGTCATAATGATAATAACAAAAATAATAGTAAGAGTTCCATGAATTGAACGTAACTTTTCTATGTTCACATATGAATACACCACCAGTGAAACTCCACATTCCAACCTCAAGAATGGGATCCGAATTAGAATAAGTTCTACTCCATGTATGTAGAATGTATCAGAGTACACTCTACTGTCATGTATATCTACAAAAAAAATAAAAAAAAAATTGAGCTGGGCATGGTGGTGCACACCTGTAATCCCATTGGCTTGGGAGTCTGAGGCAGGAGGATTGCAAGTTCAGAGCCAGCCTCAGCAACTTAGCGAGGCCCTAAGAAACTCAGTAAAACCCTGTCTCTAAGTAAAATACAAAAAAGGGCTGGGGATGTGGCTTAGTGGTTAAGTGCCCCTAAGTTCAATTCTTGGTACCAAAAGAAAAAAAAATTGAAAAAAAAAGTTAGAGAAAACTGGAGGAAAAAAAGAAAAAGAGTTTAAAGCCCATGGTCATCGAGGACAAGAATGGTGCTGCTTCACCAAACAAAAATAAGAAAAGAAGATAGTGACCAAAGTCAAGGCTCCTAAAGGGGCAGATCCTTGGTTAGGGTGATGGAGGGACCAAAAATCAAATTGGAGGCTCCTCCTAAGGTGAGGGGCTCTGAACAGGGGCCTGTGCACCTGACCTGGACTGAGGCCTCATTGTCCAAGGTACTCAACAAAAAGGCAAAAAATGAGAGCTAAAGCTGGTGTGAAAAGAGCCTGAGATTCTACTTCAATTTTTATTACCCCAAAACACCATTTTGTTTATTTAATTGTAACCTATTAAAGGCTTTAAACTTTTGCCCCTTAAATGTTGTTTTTCATGTAACACTTCTAAGTTGAATCTGTCTTTAAAGTACCCTTTTTTGAAAGTTAAAGACAAAATTTAAAAGTTAAATATAAACTAGATTGAAGATTTTATTCAGTTCATTAATTAATGTGGCATCCAGTAAGATGTTAAAACTTACTCAAAGCATATTGAGGAGCTAGGTACTTACAGGCTATTTACTAAAGGAATTGGAGAATATGATTGCCAGGTTAGATACAAAACTAGTCAATGGCATAAACCATCACCTTTGGAATCTTTTCCACTGGATACATAGTATTCACCTCTCTTCTTGGATCAAATTCTTCAAGTCAACTTCCGCCCTTGTGGAGTTGTAAAATAGCATAGTCCAGAGGAAGCCAATGGCAAGTGCAAACTACATGTAAGCACTGTCCTGAAGAACCACCAGAGATCACTGTTGCCTTTCCGAGTTTTAAATGACTTTCTCACTTTGTCTTTGCTTTAAAAGGCCACTTTAATACTTCTCAGTTTGTATAAGGCTATAGCTTCGATTTTGGGAAATAGTAGCATAATCTGATGCAAAACCTAGTCAAGGATGTGATTTATATTATTATATGTTTTAATGTTCAATTATTTATTTTTATAAGGATGTTTATTAATGTCATGGGGGAGTGTATTTCTAGAAGGCAATGTTTATAGAGTTTCATTTTCTTGAGTAACTTGGTGTTTTAGGTACAAGATGAGGGAATATTCAGGATTGAACATTGAACCCAATCATGGCTGTTTGGATCCTTCTACTGTGTCCCAAGTGACTTTCTGCTGCTTCTGGTACTCTGTCCTATGCTCTGGGCAAGTAGGACTACTCATGCCCAGTCCTATGATATGTTTTTCCTGTGATCTTCCCTTGGGCCACTTCCTTGCGTAGAATGAGCTCTGCCACATTCCTCAGCACAATGTAAATAACTTCTAGAAAGCATTCCTTGAAGACTTTAGCTCTAAGGGATATTGATTGCTAATAACACTGTGCAACTCCTCATATTTCTGTTAACACATCACCTTTTATCTGCTTTTTGTGGATGTGCCTTGTCAATTTACTAGATACATACATTTTTAGGGTCAGTACTGAGGCCTTCCTTATTTCTCTTTGTATTTCTGGATGACCAGTGTTTAGCATGGGGCCTTGTGTGTCCCATGGCCTCTTTGAGCATTTATTGAATTGAGGGGAGCATCAGAAGATACCTGGGGAGAACTTCATACTATCCCTAGGAAATAGATGAATGCTTCAAACAGCTTTGCTTTATTGATTAACAAATAATTGAATACACATTATGTATCAAGCTTTGTGTCAGATGCTTTGAGCAAAAAGACAAGGAAGGCATTGCTTCTCTCTTTAAGTCATGCACAGCCTCCTGGAGGAAACAGATATATAAATTTAAAAAAAAATGCAATGTAGCATGACCATTGTACAAACTGACACAGTTTATGGGTGGTCGATCTGTGATTAAAATCCAGGTTGTTCAACTACAAAGTCACCAAGCCAGGATGTTTCCAGAACAGAAAAACTAACAGTGCTGAGGGTGGATTCTCCTCAGACTCCTCACAACAAGGCAGCAGCTTTGCTCTGTATATTCACTGAAAACACACCTTCCTCTGAAAATACCACCGTATCAAAACATTTCGTTCTGTTCACAATAGGTCCTCCAGAAGCTGGGGAAAGCTGATGAGACAAAAGATGAACAGTTTGAAGAGTATGTCCAGAACTTCAAACGGCAAGAGGTGAGTCCAATAATCTCATTTCTGGAGTGGGAGATGGTTTGAACATTGTATGTATTTTAGCACATGCTATATTTTGGATAGGATTTTGGGTCCACCAAGGTTCATGTGTTGAGATTTAATCCCCATAGTGAGGTGTTTAGAGGGTGGAAACTTAGCCCTACTATGGTGTTGGAGGATCTTTGGGAGGTGATTAGGATCAGATAAGTCCCAGCTCTGCATCATAGGGCCTTTATAAGAAGAGGGGACAGAGACCAGAATACACACGCATGCACACACACACACACTCCCTGTCTCTTGCCATGTAAAGCCCTGCTGTGCCTCAGGACTCTGCCAGAAAATAGGCCATCTCCAGATGCAGCCCCTCAACTGTGTCCCTTCAGAACCATGAGCCAAAATAAACTTCTTTTCTTTATAACTCATCAAGTCTGTTGTCTTGTGCTATTGACAGCAGAGAATGGCCTAATGCAGTTTAAAACTAATAAATGTTGAAATAAAGAAAGAATAGTCAGGTTGGCATTAACTTGTTTATTTTACAGACTCTTTTGTGGAAGACAAGGAAGCAGGCACTGCAGGAAGGGACTTTGGGGGCTTAGAATAGCAGGAGACAAAGAGTTTGCTGCTCTGGACCTCTTCCGTCCAGGTGACTGATATAAAGGAGAGATGTTGTTTTGATCATTTCTATTCTACTCAATATTAGAGAGGCAGTAAACATTTCTGGCAAAATGATTTCAATTGTTGCATGTTTCAAGATTATGCATTATTAATAGGGATTAACCGTCCCTCAGTGGATGGAATGTGGAGGGAACCTTCTGGGGTTTCAAACATCAAATTTAGAGTTCATACTAGAGGTAGGGTGAAAAGAAGGCAGGGTCCACAGATTCTGGAAAATAGAGACACAGGGCCATGTGAGAACATGGACTAATTTTCTGCCATCATTGGAGCTACCAGTGTCCACACAGAAAATTCTGACCTTTAGATAACAACATAAATGGAAAATCATCGATTGTTATTTTGCTTCCTTTACTCCTGCATAAAAATCTCTGATTTGGAGGTTTATCTCTTCCTTATATGCATTAGGGTTTCTGTTGTTTTTCCTCACTGGACACATCCAATTTTTTTTTCCTCACTGAGGGGTGTTATAAAATCCAGCAGGTGTAGAGCCATGTAGACGAGTCTCCACTAGAACACATTTCTGAATATCTCAGCAGGTAGGTACTCAATTTATCATGAAGAGTAGTGATATATTCTATCCAAAATTGAGAAAAGAAAAGGAGAAGTTGGAAAACAAGAGTATCAGGGAACAATTGATCATATCCAAATTACCGAATATTATATACAGCTTTTGATTAATGGAGGTGGAAAAGAGAATTCTTAGAAGTATGCTAGATATAGGCCCATAGAATTAGTTGTCTCCCCATCTCCCCAGGAGAATTGTCTGTGCATCAGCCTCTGCCTGTGCATCAATCTGGTGGGCTCTCACCCATCTGCACATGGGTAGCACTCTACACATCTTTGTCTTGGACTGCAGGAAAACCTGTCAATCAATATTGCTTTACAGGGCAATACCAATTGCCTGCTTTAAAAGATTGGGTTTATATTGAAGAAGTGACTCCTGTTTATAGTTTTCCCTGCTTAAGAATTGGTAATCTACTCTTTGAAACCTAGACTTCATGTCTGATGTATCCCTATGGAGCTAATTAGTTCTTTGCTCTTGCATTTTTTTCTTTGTCATTTGAGTGACATTTTGAGGTAGTTAACACCCCAGAAGGCTGGCTTTGGATATATCAGTTCAAGAATACATTCATATCTAGGAAGCAGTTTGAATTTTCTGGTTTTAATAGATTTTTATTGCTATTGTTTGACTTTCTTGACTGAACCAGATAAGGATTGTTTTTGTCTAAAGTACTAGAGAAAAGTGAAGTTGATTAAACCATCAGTTACATTGGTCTAGTCTGTGCCACTAGGAGAGGAGCATGAATGGCTTTATAGTGCCATTCTGCCATCTATTCCTATCACTATGTACATTTTTTAAATGTCATGGGGAAAATGGCATATAATCACTCTTGAAGGCTATACCTTAGTTCTCTCGAGAATTTTAGCAGATTTTAAAACCTGGGTAAAACTTCAAAATTTGGGGAAGTTTAAACAAGCAATTCTATTTTATAAGAGTGAAGCAAATAAGCTGGAAATATAAGAAATATTATTTCTCAAGAAGACTCATGGCCTCCTTTGGTTCCCTTGGAAGGCATTTTTGCATTGAAATGTGTTACATTTCTACATTCACGTTTTGAGGATTTTTGTTGTTGTTGTTGTAATCAGAGGATCCGTTTATAGTCATTGTAGTGGAGTGAAGAGAGAGGGTGTCTTACCTTTATATGTTAGAGGAGGAGAAGGAGAAAGGGAAGGAAGATAGTAAAAGGAAATGAGAGGGATTTATTAATTTTCAGTGGAAACAAATGTTAAGACAGACACCTGAAGACTGAGTTTGTTAATGCTTTACAGAAAGAAAAAAACTATTTTTTTTAGTTGTAGATGGACACAATATTTTTTTATTTATTTTTATGTGGTGCTGAGGATCTAACCCAGTGCCTCATGCATGCGAGGCAAGTGCTCTACCACTGAGCCACAACCCCAGCCCCAGAAAAAAACCTATTTTACCCACAATATGTATTGGTGACCAATTTATATCTGTTGTACATGCTGAAAAAGTTGTGGTGCTTATGTACAGACGTGAACCTAGGAAGAAAGATCTTTCAAAATTGTAATTACCTCTACAACATCTATTATTCTTAGTATTAATGCTGTTAATAAGTGTTAATATGGTGACTCATTATCCTAAGTACCAATAGCATTATCTCAAGGATCCATACTTTAAAGACATTTTTTAACCCAGTATATCCAAATTCCACATTTTATGAATATTTTTCCAAATCTCAAAAGATACTATTAACAGTATGAATTAAAATAATGAACATATTTGAATTTGTGCATTATATTGTAGTCATCTGACCACAGTCAAGTAGTGCTTAACTAAAAGTAGACCATTCCAGAATGTTTTTGAAAGTATTCAAACATTTGATGATCTTGATGATCTTGCTTTTAAAATTCCTTTCATAAAATCATAAGGGCCCTTGCAGTTGCTGGTATGCTCCTTGTGTGCTCATGTTGCATTGGGAACGAAGGTGGCAGGAAGGTCTATGTTTCAACTCTGGTGAGGAACTGACCTTTTTATTAATTCTAACCTCAAACTTTCGGATTCCAGACCTCTTTTCCTAAAAGATGGTTTGTGTGAGAGTGAGAGGGTAGGTGAAGAGTCTGCACAGACCAGCCTGGTGGTCCACTGTACTTCTAATTGTCAAAGATTTTGTGGCCCAGATTTTGTAAACACTTTAATTAGACAAAGAGGAAAGGGGAAAGGAAAGGTATAACAAAGAAAAGCAAAGTGAACTCCTCTACAGAGAACTTGACATTTTCTATGATGAGAGTTATGGAAGGCAGGGATTATACAAATCCATCAGGAAAATAAACAAGTCTGATTTTAATCCTTCCTCCCTAGAGGGTGTTTTTATTTCCTAATTTTTCCTCTCTTACCTGAGCTGCTGATAAGTAGCAAATTGTATTCTCGTGAACACCAGCTATTTTCAGTGCATCTTGTGCAACCTGCCAATGATCTGTTAATAAACAGAGGAAAAAACTTATAGTGGAAGGAAACCCTTGACTTCTCTTTCCTTCCTGTCAATGAACTTGCCCAGGAAGATGCCACGGTTTTCTAATTACAGTAACAAAATACATTGTGGACTGTCTCGGCCTGGATAACCAACTATTGGATCACATCATAATCAGTGTAGATGTGAGCACCCTAATTCAGGCTGGGCCTAAGATCAGTACTTCACATACAGAGAGGAGAGCCTGGCTTCTCCTTTTCCTATCTCAGTAGCTTTCTATTTCATTTTTGAAATACTTTAGTATTGTTCTCTCTATGCTCCCTCCTAAGCAATGGCCTGACCTTGGTGTCTTACAAGTTGAATATTCCTTATCCAAAATGTTTGGGACCATCTTTCAGAGATTTTTGGATTTTGTGGTATTATCTAGACATTACCAGTTGGGCATCGTTAATCTGAAAATTTGATGTCCAAAAGGCACCTAGATTCAAAATTTTTTGAGTATCGTATTATGACTCAAAAAGTTTAAGATATTAGATCATTTCAGAGTGCATTCCTAGGATATATTTTTATTTCTGGGGTGAAAGAGATGCATACTGTATATTTTGGGAGACAGTTTTATGAGAGTTATTTAGAACCTAATATATATATATATATATATATGCATATATATGATTAAAAATTTTTAAAGTTTCAGAATAAAAGATTTTTAAGAGCATGTAAATAAAAAGTATACTACCATAGTACATTAACATATGATAACTTTTTATTTATGATAAATTATATGTACGTTGTGAATATGTTTGCAATTTGCTTGAATAGATAAGCCTAGCAAATAAATACCTTCAAACACCATTTTAAAATCACAGATAACCATGATGTGAATAGATTTCATTAAGTGTGGCTTCATCGGGTCCATTTTGAATAATGGTCCAATTCTAAATGACTGCATGGAGAAACTCACTCAGCCTGCAGATCTTCCTGTCAGGTTACTAAGCCTGAGTTCTGAGTAAGAAGCTTAGGGGTTGAATTTTGTGCCCAACAGAGCAGTATTTATCAGACTTGAACTGGCTCAGAATCATCCAGAAAACCCTGGTACAGCACAGATTCCTGCTTCTCTCCCTGAGTTTCCAGTTCAGTAGGTCTGAGTGAGGCCTGAGAATCTGTATGTCTGACAAGTTCCCAGGTGATGCCAATGGTACTGGTCCTGGGAAAACACTTTGAGGACCCAGGGCATTCACTGAACTTACTCATACAATTTTTTCCAAGTTTTTTCTCTGATTAGTCCTTGAACATTCTAATTCTATGTTTGACATCTATTTTTAGTACCTTTAAGACAAAATAATGGATAAGGATTTAGTAGTCGTGCTGTGGATTATCTATAATCTGTATAGATCAAATCAACCAAGAGGATCTGATCTTTAATAGGTGTGATTTTGGGTACAGTATCAGATCTCCCTTCCTCTCCTGGTTGTCATGCTGGAAGCTGGATGCCTTGTTAAAAGTTGAATGCCCCTAATCACACCTTACTGAGTTTAACAAGACTCTTTCTACATCCTTTGGTTTAATAGGGGGAAAATATAGAAAAATATTAGAAATCTACAAGTATGATCCTGTGGATTTGGAGAACCAGATAAGTGCACCAAATGCATGACCTTGAAAATGAAAACACCTTCCTTGGAAGCAGCTGGATCCAGAACTGAGGAGAATTTTATTGCATTAAATGTGCGCATCAGAAACAGGGAAGGTCTTTTATCAATTATCTGGTCTCTACCGCAAGAAACAGAAAGAGAAGTGCAAAATAAACTTAAGCAAGCAAGAAAAATGAAGGAAATAAAAATATAAGGGCAGAAATCAATGAAACTGAAAATAGGAAAATGATAGAGAAGAATAGATGAAACAAAATACTGATTTTTAAAAAAACAATCAGTAAAATAGGCAAAACTGACAATAACTAAAGGACACAAATCACCAGTATTAGAAATAAAATGAAGGTTTATCGCTTTAGATCCTGCAGCCATTTAAAGGTCCATAATGGAATAATACCATCAACTTTGTACTTAAAAAATCTGACAACTACAATACACCAATTTCTCCACAACCACCAAATACCAAAGCTTTAAAGATGAAATAGACAATCTGAATAGTCCTATAACCATTAAAGAAAATGTTTTTAAATCTAAAACATGAAAAAGGGTTCTCCAGACTTAGATGGTTTCAAGAAAATTCTGATATTTAAAGAATTAATACCAATTTTACACATCCTTTTTTGGAAAAGAGGAGGGAGCGCTTCCTAATTCTGTCGGAAACCATGACACCTCTAGTTACCATTCAGTATCTCCTGCTTTATTTGAATTACTCCCCTTCCCATATTCACACCTCCTTCTTTGAGAGTAAGAAACGTGGTTTTCATTGTTTTTAATATATATATTTAACTGTGTGTTTACCAGTTTAAGTAACCAGTCTCCTGACCATGTGAGCCATCTCCCTATCTGCTGTGTTGCTCCAGTGGAGAGTGTCCCCTGCTTCTAGCTGTGACTGACTCATATCCACTGTGCTGTCCCTTCCCTCCACTCCTGAGGACCGCTGGCCAAGAGTCCACATTTGCTCAGCACCCCCACTGACAGTCCCGTTTGCCTAGTGGTCTGCCTGCTGAGTTCTCTCTGCCCTTACTTCCGGCTCTGTGCCTCAGATAGCTTTCCCCCTACTTCCACTAAATCTGCCTCTGCACCAGTGGAAATGTTGTGGCTATTAAATATTGTCACCTAATTCAATTTTATAATGAGGATTGTAAAAAACAACCTATGTCTCTGGGATGAAATTGACCCATGAGCTATTCTATATGAAACATGTAAGTGTTAGTAATGTCCTAAAAGAAAGGTAGCAGTTAATATACTTGGCGAACTTCGGGGGCCATCTGCCTTTTGCTGGGATGACAGCTATCAGTTAAAGATGTATGGTGTGCTTGCATTTACCCTTGAAGGATGAAACATTGTTCTTGTGTTTTAGAAGTATGAGATCTCGCATGAGGTTTGCATTGTTTCTGCCATGTGCAGTGCTCCTAGAGATCCCAAGCAAATCATTGGAACCAGTTTTCCCCCTGCTTTATCAGGAAATTCTTATGAGAAGTGTAGCAGTAAATTTTACAAGGTGGACTATGATTATCCCTGTTCTCCTGTGGCCTCTGAGGGAAATTGGTAGTTTTCTCAGGACAGGGATGAGGGTTCATTCCTACCAGGGAAGCTCTAGTACTAATTACAGGTTTGTTATTATAGGGAATCTTTCTATTGTCTATTTTTAGTACTTTTAACTAAAATGGACGTTGTTCCAGGTCATGTATTTAAGAAATAATTTGTTCAGGGCTGAGGATGGTGGAAAAAATAAATTATTTAAATAATGTTAATACAGATATAACAGAGCTCTTTAAATCACAGTGATCACAATACTTGCAGTGCTACGAACCAGCAGCTATGACGTTCACTGAACAGTATACTGTTAAGTGTCTGATGGGTGAAGTGGCCCCCATGTTCAATTTATTGCCCATTGGTAGGCATCCTTTAGCAGAACACAATGAGAGTAAATTGCAGCAGGTTTATCTTTAAGTTCTCTATGTAATGGGCAAAGTGTTAAAGGGAGGGAAAGGAAAATGTTTGGATGCAGGAGGAAGACCCATCATGGTTGTTAATGGACATAGAAAACTAGGGGACAGTATTCTGGTGACATTTTAGCAAAGACTGTGTAAGGGAAGCTTCTATCGAAAACCATGGCCTCATATGAAATCTACAACAAAGCCTGAATAGTCTGTGGGTCAAGAAAGCAATGTAAAACTGGGTGGGTGATAGGATTTCTTTTCCTTTAATGAAATACAATAAAACAAGAGGTTATACATATTCTACTCAATCTGCACTTCTCCAAAAACCTCTCTACCAGTAAATTTTGCAATTAAAAAAAAAGTCTGACTTCACAGATACATTTTGACACAGGAGAATCTGACCTCTTGTCGGTGATAGTGCCCTTAAGTTATTCCATTAAGAATATTTCTTTACATGACCTGGAACAAATTCTACTTGTTTGGTCTTTGTCTTTATTTACTCCCCTGCTCTATAAAAATGAAATTATTTGTAGGTGCAATTTGCTTTGATCTTCCTTTCACATTGAGAGCATTAAACCTTTCTTTGTCCATACCCAGGGATGTGATCATACTTCCTCTTTTAAGTGCTTGGCAGAGCTCAACAGCCAATCAGCCAAGCAAATATCTTTTCTCTTGAGGGATCACATTAAAGAGACGCATCTGAATCAAGATGCTCTGTTGTAATAAAGGCAGAAAGGAAGTTGATGCAGTAAATAGTTGGTGGTCAGTGTCTGATGGCATCATTTAAGGACTAAACTGTTGGCTTCCAAGCTCTTTTCCACTTCCCCCTCTGCACCTGCTCCCTTATGATTGCTCTTCTCTGACCTGCCATGTCCATGTCCAAGTCCCACCTTCTTTAAGGTCCACTCCAGATATAGTCCACCTTTTGTTTTTCTATCTCCCTTAGTCGGGAGTCTCTCTTCCTCTGTTTACTTCACCAATGCATTATTTGCTGTCCAATTTTCTTACATGACAGTTATTTGACTTGCACCTGTGTCTTCATCAGATTGTAACAAAAAGTAAGGCATCTTGTCTTAGTCATATTAAGAAATGTTCATGACCTTTAGTACCTGTGAGATGCTTAATATAGCCAATTTTGAGTTGCCTCCTTGTCACATATATTCTCTGTATTTATCCTCTAATTTGCATATTATGTGGCTGCTTACTCATTCATTATCAAAGCCCCTCTTTGTTGTAGCTTATTTTACATATTTCATCCTAATTTTTCACAGCAGGATATCCATAGGGGTATGTCTGACATGGCCTGGGCTTAGTTCTAACCTGGGTTCTGAAGCTGCCATGGTAGTCATTCATGGTGCTCCATAAAGATCTGCTGGCACATATAGTATTTTTAATCTTCACTTTTACATATTTTTAAAAACATAGTAAGTAATTTTAATTATGCAAAATAATTTTTTTCTTTTCCTTGAATCCCAGTTATGCTCTCCACTTTGTGGAATTTTAACTTTTTTTTTTTTTTGGATGTATTGTGTTCTACAGCAAGTTCTGTCTTCTCTGAAAGGAAGAGCCTTTTATCACAAAACATTACTATATTTAATTAATATCTGTTATTTGTTTCTGAGAGAATTTTGGAATTTTTTGTCTGAATTTATACAGGTTTCCTATTAACGTTTAAGCTCAATAATCACAGAAAGAATCACTAAATAGCTGCAGTTCTGAAAGTAACGTTTACCTAGAGGTGCTCTTTATTCTTATTTATATGAGAGTTTTGTAATATTGAAAATCAAAAGCATACAAATATTTCATAACACTTATAGTGTTTTATTTTAATGTCAACTTTAAAAATAGTTTTTAGGTTGTTTAATAGGTAATATTACAGGGGGGCCTATGTAGAACAAACTTATATAATTATTTAAGGCATCCACTCATCACACAATTATTGATTGTCTTCTGTATGCCAGGAACCAATCCAGGCCACTGAGAATCTTCAGTGAACAAGATGGATAAAGATCACTGCCATTTCAGATCTTGTATTCCAAGAAAATAAGAATAAGTATACAGTAAATAAGTAGATCATATTGTCTTGTAGAATACAGCAAGACTGTGGAAAAATAAGTAAGTGGGAAATAAATAGAACATGGTTCATGGTATCGGCAGGCTTGGGGACATAGGGTTTCAAGTTTTGTTTTAGACAACAAAGAAATAAGACTTCAGCTGGCAGAGGAGGTAGAGTTGAGAGTACGTATTTTCAAGATGTCACTTACATACTAGCGGGACTCATTTAATCCACAAAGAAAATGCAATGATTCATCAAGTAAAGCAGGAGAACAGGTGATCTGTATCCTTGAGTAGGCAGGTGGAAGTGGGGTGTAGTACACAGCTTGAGGGATTGGCTTGATCTTAAAGCATAATGCTGCTACTAGCTAACAGCTAAAAGTCAGGGATAACTTCCCTATGGATAAGTGTCTTTCAAAAAGCATTCTGGACTGACTCATCACCTAAGTATTGAGTGCCCACCATGCACATGGCATCATACAGAACATTGGAAAGAAGGGATGAACAATTCAAACATAATTCCTCTTTGACAATCTTGTATTATAAGTATACAGAGACCTTATTTACTTTGCAGCAATTAAAATGGTAGACAAAAGAAACAGACTCTTTTTACATGATTTTACAGTACTGTTATCATTATGATATAATTCAGTGTCCCAGTTTCTTCACCTTTTATGCATGAGTACACCCTTATCCAAATTGGTATTCTTAGAAAAAATATTATTTCTATATATTCTCATAATCTGATTTCCAGATAGACTTCCAGGCTAAATGGATGTTTACTAGATGTTACTGCAAAGGGCCTCACCTTATAAAGTTGTTCACTTAGTAGTTAGTCTTTATGAGATTCTTTGTTTAATTTATGTATATAGTCACTATATGGAAAAGTACAAAGAAATTTGTCCATTAAACACTGAGTTAAGACTGTCACTCTCTTTCTAAATATTGTTTTTATGGAAAATGTGTGGTTTTTTTTTTCTTTATAATCTTGATTTAAAGTGATTTTTTTCCCCCTAATTATAACCCACTATGATTGTTAATGTAATTGACTTCTATGGGAGGGAGCTGATAGTATAGGTGTCAAAAGCATATTTTTGGTCCTTGCTTATGAACCCTTTATGCATTCCTCTATGATCTCCATTTATTTAAATTCCAACACATTCATTAAATCTCTTCTCTTTGCTCACTGGCAAAATGAGTCTGCCTACTTCATATAAATTTTAGGGATGCTGTCCATGGTGCCAGATGGAAGAAAGAAAGCAAAAACTTGGTACATTTGTTGGGGAATGTGTCTAGCTATTAAATTCTTTACTTTTATTTGTTCTATTCCATCAGCAAGATTATATCTTCAGTTTTGGCCTATATAAATCAAAAGCTTTAAGTCAAACTAAAAATTGACCCAAACTACAGATGTTTGAAACATCACTGTGCTGTTTCCTGTGGAGCCTGTTCCCAATTTAAGAAATCACTCCTAGAGGAGGCACTTCATGGTATTTCTCTGAAGTTTTCCTTTGATTCATCCTATTCTTTCACTTACTTTGAGTTGTTTTTTACTTTACAATATTAATTAACCATGCAGCCTGAGAGGGCTTAGATTCCTATTCCTCAGCATTCATTTAGAGACCAATTCCAATTATCTTCCACTTCCCTTGTGAGGAAAGCTCATTATCTAGTTTTGAGGCTTCTTCTAAACAATCCTCAGACTGACTGCACCATTCTGGTAATGGGATACAGAAAATTAGGCATCTCTCTCATCCAGGTCTGGGGAGACTATCTGAAATGAGTGTGAACATCTGCATAAATGAGCTGCAGTTGTTTCTCAGATTTGCATCTATTTTATTGGTTTGCATATACTGTGATTCTCTCTCATAAGCCATGTTGTAAACCCTGCAGTTGACTTTGTCATTGGAGCAGCAATCTCAATGAAGTAAGTGCATTGGCAGTAATATCTTGTGGTGGCTGAATGACACCTGGAACCAGACAAGTATTTTTTTTTTAAAACAATCTTATACTAGAGCTGTGTAGTAGAGTATCCATCAACATATTAAATGTTCATTAAGTACTAGACACTGTGAAAAATTTTATTAGAGGTTCCCAATAACCACCATCTGGAGGCCTTTTAAAAGTACAGATTCTTGGGTTCTTTATTTGACTTGTGTCTCTAAAGAATCACTCTGTGATGTTAAGAACCTGGATATGAGCCTGAGGATATAAAGACACAATAAAGATAATGGTTTCCTTAACAGCATGTCCCACACCTGATTATTTATAAGACTCTTCCATGGAGCTTTAAAAATTTTCAAATATCAAAGCCCCCCCAGACTGCTTCAGACAAAAGTGATGATTAAGCATATTTATGCCTTTCCTCAAGTAGTGCTTTGGCATTTATAGAGTGTTTGGGACACTATCTGCTTGATTCTCACAGTGAACCATAATTATAATTCTTCTTTACATATGAGAAAACTGAGTACATGTCATAAAAACTGTCATTTTGGAAACAAGCTTGATTATTCTTTTGACTACTGGCATCATGTGTTTGATTTTCCTCAGGTAGCAATTTATCATATTGGCTTGATTTTTCTCATATTTTTTGTTAAGTGATTCTTATACATCTCTATAAATTGTTTCTGTGTCCTCTGGGATCCTCTATTACTATAATATTGAAGACTATAAAAATTTCTGAGAAACTTACTGTGGGTTTGATACATAGAAGTACAAATGAAAAATAAGGAATCATTACAAATTCCCAAGGAGCTTGTTTTGGGGAGGGATTTTATATTTCTCATGATGATATTCCTGATGTCCCTGTATTATGCAATGTAGCAAAACTTTGTTCAGTCAACATTTATGAAATGCCTATTGCTGCACAGCTGATCATCTAAAAAGTACTATGCAGAGCAATAACAGTGACATCTAACATCTAGAGACTGCATGGTATATGCCAGGTGTTCTGCCAATCACTTTCTTGGAGTGTCTCCCTGTGCCTTCATGCTAGTTCTAGGAAGTGAGTCCTGCCATCGCCCTTATTTACAGATGAGAACTACAGAGGCTAAGTAGCATCCCCAAGCTTTCACAGTCAGAGGAGGCAGCTCATATTTTAAAGCCAGGCAGTGTGATTCTAGCACCCACAGACTTTACCACTATGCAATAAATTCTGTGGAATCGTGAGCTTTTGATAAAAACAAGTGAACAATTTTGGTATCTTTATTTATAGATGAGGACTGTATGTGAGAACATGGAGAATGGTACCTTTAGTTAAACTATCCTCATGGATCAACAATTGACTCTTCTTAGCCTAATCCCTTATCATCATCAACACCCATGTCTTTGCAGCCTGGAGCACTGCAGTGGTGAGCCAAGGCTGACCTTGTGGACTCTTGAGGCAGAAATAGGGCTTAAATAACCTAGAGTACCTGGAATCAAACATTCACTTGCCACCTAGTAGTTGTGTGACTTTGGACAAATTATCAGCCTTGTTGCTTCAGTTTTCTCATTTGCAAACTCATCAAGTTATTGTTAAACAGTTGAATTGTGACGCTTGAGATGGTCCCTGGAACAAAGTGACTACTTAATGAGTATTATGCTTTGTGAGTACGTTGCCATGCTAAAGGATTCCATTGAGGACTTTGCTCAGTGATGGACTGAATACTGTTCCCCACAATTTATATGTCAAAGTGCAACCCCCATTACTTTGGAATGGGACTGTATTTTGAGATAGGGTCTTTAAAGAAATGATTAAGGTTAAATGAAGTGATAAGGATGAGCCTTAATCTGATAAGACTAGTGTTCCTATAAGAAGAAGCAGAGACACCTGAAACACACACACACACACACACACACACACACACACACACATATGCCTGTGTGAGGATATAGCAAGAAGGTGGACATCTGCAAGCTAAGGGGAGAGGGCATAAGGAAACCCCAACCGGCCAAACTTTGCTTTGGAACTTTCAGCATCCAGATCTGTGAGACAATAGTTTTCTGTTGTTTAAACTCCCCAATGCGTTGTATTTTGTTATAGCAACCCTAACAAGCTAATGTAGGCATTGTAAATGGCAGCTTCAGGAACATTTTAGGTGTAATAATGTGACTGGAGTATGATAGACAGGCACTTCCTTCTCTCTCATTCATGCATCCCTCTACTTTGACATGGCAGTTGTTTTTCTAGTGTTTTCACATCCTGCCCAATTTGGTCATGAGAGAATACTATAGAGAGAGCTGGCATCCAGACCCACAGAAAGGGACATACTGAACAATGAGGCCCTGGTAGAGTTGTGGTGGGGGTGATTTCCATTGATTTATGAATCAGCCACCCCTTCCCCAATAAATTCAATACTGTGTTTTAGGCATTAGGGAAAGGTTGAGAGGATATTTAAATAATACTTCAGTGCATCTTATAAGTCATCACTGTTTACACACACACACACACACACACACACACACACAGAAAGAAAGCTGGCTTCTTAAGGTTCATAAACTCAATTGCAGTACAGCATGTCTTCCAGATATATCCAGTCTGCCTGCTGTGATGAGCTCAGTAGTTTTAACAAGGCAGTTCTATGCCTTTTGCACACACTATGGATTAACTTCTCTAAAAGATTTGAGTATGGATTGGTATATAAGTTAGTTCACCAGGGAGAAGTGAATGGAGAAATTGTACAAGTGAGTATTAGTCAGCTTTCTGATTTTGTTTTGTTGAAAGATAGAACATATGTTTAATTTGGTCTTCAGATCATAAGTATTCTTGGAATTGATGACAAGGGCAGCTGGAAATTGGGCCACAAATCTTGGATAAAACTGTGGAAGCAGCTGAGATGTTCTCTGTGGTATCTCTCCCCCAGGCCTAATGCTAGGGTTTCAAATATCCATTTCTATTTCTTCTGTCTTGCATCTTCACAGTAATATCTGTGCAAAGGCATCTGAAAAGTCAGAGAAATTGTTTTATGACATAAGTATTGTGTTCCTAATGACAGCTCTTGTTACCACAAAGAGCTCAAAGTGAGGAAACGGAAATGTAAATTTCAGACACTTCAATGTTTTTTCCTTTGAAATGTATGCATTCTCTTCCAATTCAACAGCACATGAACTTGTCACAGGGAGAGTGCCATTTCCTAGCACACCAGGAGTGCCTGCAGTGCTCAAAACCTATCGTCTTTGATCACAAGTGTTTTTAGATGTTCTGCCTGATTAGTCATCTGTTAGTCAAGGTGCTGATTATGTCCTAATTAAATCTTATCTTCTTGATAATCTAACTTTCTTCTAAGCTACAGAAATGATAAGTACATTGATTAACATTAATTTTATGACTGAGTGAACTTGGCTGAACTGAGAAAATAAGCCAATTTTAATTTTGATGTGTTATTTAAGCTATTTTCAAGAGAAAAATGTCAGCAAAGGCCAAAAATGATAATGTAATGATGGGAACGTCTATGGGTTTCCAGTCACAGATGAGATGACAGGGCTCAGCTTTGTGAAGTCACACCTTTGTGAAGTTCTGTGTTCTCAGTACCAGGTTTCATGCATCTGTTCATACTGCTGGCTTTCCACCTGAGCCCTTTTCTAAATGCCAGCTCACAGTTTCTGAGTTAGAGAGGTGACTTAATGAAAATTTTTTTTTTGAGATTTTTTTCTGCCTCTTTCTTTTCCCTTTTATGGCAAAAGTTACTTGTAAAGATAAGTCAGTAATTATTACATTTACCATATTTTAATAAGGAATTCACTAAGCTATTGCCTGTTGAATACATATCAAGTACTTATTGCCTTATTTGCCAGGGCCAGGCCTGTATAACCTTATGAATAATATCTACTGTGTTTGGTTTTGCAAGTACCATCAGGGCTACAGTAATACACACCCTAATGCACACAGTGGCATGTGTTTCCACTGACCCCAACTGTGCAGTGCTTGCTGCTACTCTAAGTTTAGTTCCTTGACAGCCATTACCTCTTTCTATGCATTTTGTTCATAATTCAATCAAGTGAATGCCTCAACTATGACTTGTTTCTTTTGTGCAGAAATAATTGGGGAAAAGTCAAGCCAGCAAAATATTTTCTATTTATTGACTCTTGGAGTCTTCAGCATAAGCATTAAATAATACTAATATATTTTATTTCTTCAGAATTCAGTGTATGTAAACAATAAACACTCAAATCATTAATTTTCTGATATAATTTATCATAACTATGGCAGTCCAGCTCAAGAGACTTTCAAAGTCTGTGGTAGCTCTTCTTATCAGGGACTTGGCTTATTTTAGGGAAAGTTGTGTATCACCCTTCTGTGCTCTTATCAGAGTGTGCTAGAAAATTTTGGTACAATAGCATTAATGTTGCTTGTTTGGTACTACGTAGATTATACCTTTCAATGTTTGAAAACCAAATAGGTGCCTGAGGGCTGTCCAAGGTGCTGAAGAATCTAACAGATGAGAGCTGCCCTGGAGCCCAGGCTGTCTGGGAACAGCTCCCTCCACCCTCATATTCCGACCCCTGGCATATATGCAAACAATTAAGGAAACTTTGTTACAGAGAACCAACCTGTTGTAAAAAAAAACATGGAAACACATTGAATTAAGCATTGAATTAAGCATGGAATATAAATTCCTTTGTAGTGAGTAATAAAGAACTCTGAAACACCCTTTGCTGATTTGCCTACTTTACTGTTTCTCTATTTAATTTGACTTTTAACTCCATTACAATACTTAGAGATAAATATGATGAAAGAAATAAACACAGGAATAGGGGAAGAAAGCAACAGTTTCAAAGTGCCACTCAGCAAGGGAATAAAGCAATTTTTTTAAAAACTAGAGGCAGTGGCTCTCAGAACTTTGTGAAGTTTTAAACCATGTGTACTTTGTGCATGCCTGTTTATTTTTGATATATTCATCATGAGACCTAAAATTACCCTGGCTAGTTTTCTAGGAGAACTAGAGAGCAGGCAGCTTGAAAGGCTGTATCCTTCTTCCCACCCTGTGAGAGTAAAGACCCCGAGGGAGGGAGTGGGTGAAAGTAGCTTTAATGAGGAAGGAAAACACTCTAACTCCCTCAGGCTGTGTGGGAAGAAAGTGAAGCCTGCGGGACCAGCTGGGCTTTGGAAGCAGCAGCTCCTGACACTGATAAACGATTCAATTGGAAAAATAAAGAACCTGTGACCAACACTGGAGCCATGTATATGATGGGACAAGGAATTTTGTAGGTGTCAGATCCTTCTTGGGTCTTGTCCAAAGAGGACTATTGCTAGGCAATTCAGACAACTTAATTATAATAGACTCCTCCCTCTCCTGTTGCCATGAGCCCTGAAGAGAATGTGATCAGGAGATAGCATAACAATTTTAATCTTACCTTGCAGGGAATGACATCAAGCAATAAAAGGAAAAATATAGGCATGTAGTCCCAAGGGTGTAGAACTTTGAGTCTGTTTTCTGTGTGCGCACGCATGCATGCACACACACGGAATACATAATTCATGGCTGAATTATCAAAATGGCAATTTTCTGAGGAATTTGGAATGAACTTCAAATTCAGTGAAATCTGAACAGTGTGATAAACATTCGTTAATTTAAGTCAAAGAGAACCAGTGTTGAGTGCTGGAATCTGTGAAGACACGGAGGAAACATTAAAAGAAACAGAGGAACCATTAGAAAAGGATGGAGAAAACAAACATCAGGATTGTGTGGTGTTATGGAAATAAGCCAAGGAAGAGCATTTTCCAAAAAGCATGGGATGCCAATATGTCAAATGTAGCTGAAATGCAGGGAACATGGTTGAAGGACAAAGAGAATGAAGGGAAGAAAAGCCATAGGACAGAATATTATAGAATAGTTAGGTAATGCCAAAGGAGGCTATGAAGGTATTTATTCATTTCTGATTTAAAAAGAAATAATTAAGGTTTAGCGATATTATGCAATTCTCCCTAGATCACATAGCCAATTAATGGTACACATCCTGGCATGTGTTATAGATGAGTATCAAATGATGTAGACAGACATATTAGGAATTTGTTAATTTATAACATCTTTGGTTCACATGGTGTTAGGGAAATTATGTTGTGCATCAGGTTTTGTGCAGAAGAAACTAATTTGTGGTATAGTATAGGTGGAGACTTTCTCTCCAGAGCTTTTTGCCTTTTTGATTCAGTAGAATTGTTGATGAAATTCAACATGGTTATTGCTGAATGATTCATGAGACCTTTATGCTCATGGGGACAATTGAAGATTTTAATGTAAGTGGAAAAGAAGAAAGTCATTCAAATTAGCCTCTAGTTTATCTGCTTAAATTGAACTCATCTATTTAAGTCATTATTGTACACTTGAACTTTTCCTTCATATATATATACATATATATATATGTCTCTTTTATAGTTTAAAAAAATTACTGTTTCCCTTTGGAGAGGTGAATCCAGTATAGAGGTTGAAATCTGGATTATTTTGTTTTCTTTCTTGTTCTGAAAAAAAAGGCAGTGATTTAATTGTGGGCTTGGTTTGACATGCTTTGTTCCTTGAATATTTGGGAGAGGGAATGTTATTCCCTGCTACTTTTTTGCTGTTTCCAGATACTCTGAACAAGCCTGGTGACTCACAGCCATGTTTTCATAGTGGGTTTTATGTGCCTTTGTGAGGGTAAAAGCATCCTTCTGGATGGGAATTGAGCTTTGTTTTAGTTTAGGGTCTCTTAATTTTTTCCATGCAAGGACCCTGAACAGCAGAGCAGACAGACAGCTGGAGATGTCTGGGAAGCTGTGAATCTCATGTGTGCAGATTTTTATTCTTCTTCATAATAGGTGTCTCAGTGACTGTAAAATCAGAATTTCTATTCCAGTTTGCTCACCTGTACCTCACTACATTCATATTAGAGAGAGATGTTGTAAGTTTATTTCATGGCTCTACATATGCTAGAAAAACCACAGAGCTTCCCCAGGTTCTACACTTATCCAGTTTGAGAAATGTGGCCTTGGGAGATTCACACTCTCCTAGTTTTGCCTTTTAGGATTTTAGACTTCAGATTGGTTTGGGTCTGGATTTGTCCAGGAAAATCACTTGTCTAATTCCAGATAGGATTCTGCCTAAATTATGTGCTATCTGGAGCCACGTGGGCTTCCATTGTCTAACCATCCACTTGATCCTGAATCTTCCAGCTTGGTTTCTTTTCTGTCATGTTTCTGTAAGTGCCTTTAGTGCTTTTTTGCTCATCAAAGCCACTGGGGCTTTTCGTTGTCAGATTTCAGCCTTCTCCACATATTGGCATTTCCACTACTGGTAGTGACTCATTTCATCAGGCAGTTTAGGCTAACTTATGCTGTGGTCAAAACATCTCAGTGGCTTCCCTCATAGACATTTATTCTCATGTATAAAAATTTGAACAATAGCTGTGCTGCACATTCCCCTTTCTTGGGAATTCAGGTCAGAGAAGCAGTCCCTGTCTGGAACATTACAGGATTCATGGCAAAGGGAAAAGAAATGGAAGACCATATGATGACTTTTATGGCTTTAGCTTGAAAATAGAACATGTCATTTCCACCCAAATGTCATGGGCCATGTGAATCCCTACAACCTAGTTTGATGTTGTTGAAATAGGAAGTATAATCTTCAAAAGACAGATCTGGTAGGGAGGTGCAGTATAGATTGAAAATACTAAAATCTTCTAAATCTGATTTTTTTCTTCAGTATTTCACATACAGTAATCCCTCCTTTCCCCAGAGGGATACATTCCAAACCCCCAATGAATGCCTAAAACCACATAGTACCAAACCCAATTGAGTTCTATGTTTTTTCCTAAATGTACACACTGAGAATAAGTTTGATTTTATAAATTAGGTACAGCAGGAGATTGCCAACAGTAGCTTACAACCTCAGCATATGATTTCCTTCTTTCCTTAAGAAGATAACTTTTACTTTCCACTTGAAGCATTTTATGGTTTCTCTTTGGCATATCCCAGTTTCATTACTTTACTTGTGCTTTGAGGTCATTATTAAACAAAATAGGAGTTACTGGAACAAAAAGACTGCAAAACAGTGACAACTGATCTGATAAATGAGATAGTTATTAAGTGACTAGTAACTGGTGGGTAGTATATACAGAGTAGATACATTGGACAATGGGATGATTCATGTACCTGGGCAAAACAGAGAGGGACAGCATGAGATTTCATCATGCTACTGAGAAAGGCACATAGTTTAAAATTTGCTAATTGTTTTCTTTGGCATTTCTAATTATTTAGTGTTATTGGACCATGGTTAACTATTGGTAACTGGACCTGGGGAAAGTAAAACTTCAGATAAGTGGTGGGGTTGGGGTGTAGTCAGAACCTGACACAATGCCTGTCATGTCTTGGATTCTCAGTAGAGGAAAGACACTTCTTTCTTTCCAAAATTTTTTCTTGGTGATGCTAAGGATTCCTAGTTTTTGTTCTCTGTATCCTTTTCATCTTTTATCTTTTATCAGTGCTTTTCAATAACATTTTCTCTTTATCTTCATCCATCTTTTATGTTTTATCTATGTTTATCAATAGTGTATTCTCATCCTACAATAGTAAGTTTTCTATTATACTTTGCTGTTTGGAAATCCACCATGATTTATTTCTTTTTTCTTCTAAATTATGTCAGTTTGCCTTCACACTAGATTTCTGAATACTCAACAAGTTAAGGGAAGCCTAGAGTTTTGATATTAAACCACATTGGGGCACTAGAAAGGAAGTCTGTTGTGTAGAACTTTGATGATTTCTGTTTTTACATTCTAAATAGAACCATTCTGGTTGAAATTCATGTGTGCCACCAAATGAATTAACCCTAAGCTTTTCTCTGGTATACTGAGTTTACAGATCTGCAAAAATAGCAGGAGCTTTACTCAAATAAAGACAACCTTACCTGAACTTTACACAGATTTCATAGAAATAATGTTGCTACACCTGAATGTATTTTATTAAATGTGCTTGGAGTCAAGCATAGTTTTAAGGCAAACACTTCCTTTCAGTTTCTTTGTATTAGTCACCATCTCTTGTTAAGCATGAAGGACATTTTGCCATTGCTTTGTACCTCCAAACACTTTGGTTATCACAAAGCTAAATGTCATTTGTATCCCAATATTTAAAAAAAATTTTTTTTATTCTTAGCTATTTTAGCTCTCCTACTGGATTATAATTTATTGAGGAAGGAGGTTACTACCCCAACACATTTTTTGAAAATATTAATAGGTATTTGTTGAATTGAATTTAATTATTTTAGTTCCTGTCTTAGCATTGAACTCAGAGTGGTGTCATTCTCTGTAATTTTGCTTAATGATTATGCAGTTAAGATGTATGTAGTTTTTCTACATTGAAACTTTATTTCACTCAAGTTAGGATGGCAGTCATCAGCAAAACAAATAACAAATGCTGATGAGGATATAAGGGGAAAGAAACACTTTAACCTTGTTGGTGGGGCTGCAAATTAATATAATCATTATGGAAATTAGTATGGAGATTCCTCAAAAACTTAGGAATGGAACCACCATATTATTCAGCTATCCTACATCTTGATATTTATCAAAATATACTAATATTAGCATACTATAGCAATTTAGCATACCTATGTTTACAGCAGCACAATTCAAAGAGCTAAATTATGGAATCAACGTAGGTATCCGTCAATAGATGAATGAATTAAAATGTTTCTATGTACATGTGTGAATACACCACAGTGAATCTCAACATCGTATGCATCAACAAGATTGGGATCCTAATTAGAATAGAATAGGATATATTTCATGTTTGTATAACTATATCAAAATAGATTCTATTGTTATGTATAACCAAAAAAACATATAAAAAGAAAAAAAACGTAGATGACTAGATTAAGAAAATGTAGTATATATGCACAATGAAGCTTTACTAAGCCATAAAGAAGAATGAAATTATGACATTTTCTGGTAAATGGATGGAACCAAAAAACATCATGCTAAGCAAAATAAGCCAGATTCAGTAAGTCAAGGGAAAAATGTTTTCTTTCATAGTCAGATGCTAGAGAGAAAAGGAATCTCATGAAAATAGAAGAGAAACCAGTAAAATAGAGGAAGGGGAGCAAGGGAGAGAAGGGAAAGGGAAGGTACTGGGGGATGAAATTGTATGTAGTTTTTATAGGTTCAGTAGCAGTGTCATAGCAAACACTATAGTGCTCAGACATTTGCTCTTAGCACCCACCTCGTCAAGCCCACCAGACAGAGGAACTCTCTGTTCCTGAATAGACATACTGGAGATTAATGTTCCCCAGGAGCAGTCCTTAACCAATGAATGACAAAAGTTGATGGATAAATGCCTCTGTTCTCTTGCTCTTCACTTAGAGTTTCTACAGTGTTTGGTTTGCATTGTTTCCCTGAGTTCCCCAGTGGGACTTGGATCCAGTCCCTCTCAGTCATGCACCCACATTGGTTTCTTTGCCTTGCCTCACTCTTCTACTCTGCTATCATGTATGTCCTGGATTAATACCAAATTAAATGACTTTTATTATAGTCTATGTCTTAGAGGCTTAGACTTTCTAAGGGGAATCTAAACCAAAACAAGCATTCTTAGATCAAAATTTGTGATTAAGCCATTTGTCTATTTTGCTTCAGTCCAATAGAAATAGAGTGTAAATCATACATGTAATTTTAAGTGTCCTAGGGGCCACATGGAAAAAGTGTAAAATAAGTGAAATTGATTTAATAATAACAGTTTATTCAGCTCATTCCAAATATTATTATTTTAACAGGTTATTGGTATAGCATATATTAATGAAATATTCATTTTTAACTTAGCCTCTGAACTCCATTGCATATAATACCCTGACAGGGTAATACATTTATAAAATAAATCAATCTGGACTAGCCACATTGTAGTGTTAATGTGGCTAGTGGCTACTGTGTTGGAAACAGGTGATCAATCTGTACCATTATTCCCCATGTGTCAAAATTAAGCCATAGCTCTTGAATATATAGGAAGCTGTATGATGGATCATATTTTTTACCATTAAGAAAATTTCCTTTACATTCTTTTTTTCTTTTAAATTGAATAAAATCTCTATAAATATCTAGAATGATGGGCATTATTACCTTGCTTAGTCTGTGTCCACATATTTATGTTCTTTCAAGAATGAGCTCCGGTGATGGTCACTTTGAGTCTTATTGCTCCTTACTTGTTTGTCTATAAAATATGGTCAAAATACTTAGCATCTCTGTGCTTGTGTGCTTTTCAGGCAGAGGGTACCAGACTTCAGCGAGAACTCCGAGGATATTTAGCAGCAATCAAAGGTAATGTGTATGCATTTTTTACGGCATGTTACCAAGCACAGGTTGTTCTTGGAATGTGCAAGAGACCGGATTGAGTGTTAATTACAAGACCATTTGGCTTTCTGGCAAGAACAGTACTTGAGCACAGGTGTTTCATTCCACCTACTTCCCAATTCCCATTGAAACAATAATCAGAATATACAAGGACAAAATATATCTGCCCTTATGCTGAAAACTAAGAATAAATACCACCCACATGCCAGAGATTTCTAGGAAGATTTGTTAGACAGTGAGCTTGAGCCCTTATATAAGAATGACAGCAGCTGGCTTACATCCTAAGGGAGGGCAGGTTGCAAGAGTGGAACACTCACAGACTCACTCCCAAGCTCTCCTGCTGGAAAGGGCACAGAATGGCAATAGAGGCAGAGGAGGGTTATTGGGAAACATGGCCCTTGTCTGTCTGTGGCTTACACAAAGCAGCTGCATGTTTAGCCCTGCCAGTGTGTACCATGGGGAACAGAGAGTTCCTGGCATTGGTTTCTAGCCTTTGCCATGCAAGGCAAAGAAATGAGAAGAGTGGAGGAGGAATAAGAGAACACTGGGGAGATATGCTCACCCTGTGCCTTGCGTTCCTCATTCATGTAGTACTCCATTTTTCTCCTTAGCCCTTCAAAGCTCTAAAACTGTGATTCTGTGGAATTGGGTTACATGGCTTCTACTCTTCCTCTTACTATTGATCTCTGGATGACCTCTGATTTAGTACAATTGTTTAGCTGGAGTTATTAGTTAGCTATTGCCATTTTTTACTACCTGAAGGGCAGGAGACAGGGTCAGGAATTTCCTTCAAGGAACTTATTCTTCAGTGGTCCCAGGAATAGGGCATAGCTGATTATCTAGTGATGAAGTATGCTAGAGAAAGAGGTGGATGTTGGAGAAACACTGCAAGTAGGAGAAGCAGCCAAAGGACCAGGAGGCAAGAGAAAGCATAGACTCTTTGAGAACCAATAGATCAGTGGTGAAAGCAGAAGACTGAGTTGGTTGAGATGTGTAAAGGTAGGCAGTATTTATATAAAGAAGTGATTTATGTATCGTATCATCTTAGGGTTTTATTCTGGCAGTGAGGAGGGAAGTCATTAATAATTGTAAAGGGAATAAGTCACATGATCAAATTAGAACTTCAGAAAAATAGTTGTTGAGAATAGTTGTGTGGAACTCAGGCCAGAGGAAGTGAAATCACAAGGAGATTTATTAGAGGTCTAGTCCAGTAGTTTAATCAACATAATAATAGCTAACATTTCTTAAGTACTCATGTGCCAGACACCAAGACGAATGTTTTAAGTGCTTCATTTCATATAATTCTTACCATAACATTATGGAAGGTACTATTATTTATTGGCATTTTTATACTTTGGAAAACTGAGATTCAGGATGATTAATAGTTAACCAAAATCACACAGATGGCATGTGGTAGAACCAAGATTTTAACAAAGGCTGCTTGATTGCAAATAATAGTCTTAATTCTTATGCCATATTGGCTCCAAAAATATTTTTTTTAATGATGACTGACATTTGAATGTTTACTGTGTGCCAAGTACTTTGCTAAACCCTTTTCATGGGTTAGGTTTCATCTAATATAAATAATAGACGATGAGTACATAATGCAGGGCAGAGGCAGTGAGCAGGGATGGAAGGGGCTGAATTTTAGCCCCAGACAGAACTGATGTGTCCTGGTGACACACTGATTTTGGAAGGATGACCTAGGATGACTTCTAGTACTCCAACTGGGAAAGTTGGATGCTATTCATAAGGATTGGGGAAAGGGAGAGGAACCCACGTAGACAGGAAAGTTAGGAGTGTGTTTTTGACAAGTGAGGTTTGGAATACTGGTAAGACATTCACATGATGATGTCCAGTAGGGATTTTGAATTAGGAGTCACTAACATATGGCAGCAGTGGAAGCCAAACCAATGAAGAACACAGAAAATCTTTCTCTGAATAGAGGATGGCCCAGATGTCATAATTAATATGCATTAATTAATATGTATTGGTTGCCTGTGACTTTGTAGGCATGACCCAGGGACTAGAGTTGATTGTTCTTGAGCTGCTGCACCACCTGCTTATTTTTTCTACCTTTGCTCCTATACTTATTTTCTCCTTGGAATTCTAAGAGAAAGACTTCCCTTTCTGCTTTCCTCTGAAGCAGCTGCTATCTTCCTAAATAGCTATCTTCTAAACAAGGGGACAAAGCTGCTAGATATTTGCCATATTTCAGACATTCTTTTAATGGTTCATCATTGCTGTTGTTTAATGTCTTAATATATTTAAGCTGAGTTATTTTTAACTAGGATATATACCCTCAGGCTGTGCAAGCAGAGACTACTCATGTAGCACTGCAATATATGCAACCAATCTTAGAGGATAAAAATAGAAACTCACAAATGTGGCTGCAAATGGAAATAGAAGATGTTACATTAGATGCCTTTGGACAAGGTCCAAATGTTTGAATAGAGGAAAGAAGTTCCATCCAATAGTTAAATAATAATTCTTCTACTTAGGATGCTGGCCAGGGGTTTGCAGTTTTCGAAATCACGAATATTTTAAGAAAACATTTGGTATTAGTATTTAGCATGCATTCTGCTTTAAGTTATTGAGTTACTTTGAAGGAACTCAACTTTTAGCTTTTATTTCTTTCCCTATTATTTTGTGTCAGCAGAGTAAGTTCTTGTCTTAGTCTGTCTTGTGCTTATGGGTAATGTACAAAGAATAGAAACGTATTTGGATCATGGTTCTGGAGACTGTGAAGTCCAAGATCAAGGGGCGCCATCTGGTGAGGGCCTTCTTGCTGCATCACAGTATGGTGGAAGGCATCCCATGGGCAAGAGAGAATAATAGAGGGGGACAAATTCATCCTTTATGAGGATCCTACTTTCACAATAACAAACCCTTTCCTTTGACAGCAGTATTAATCTATTCATGAGGGCAAAACTTACACATCCCAATCACTTCTTAAATGTCCTCCCTCTCTACGCTGTTATGTTGGGCACCAAGTTCTCAGCCCATAAGTTTTGGGAGACACATTCAAACCATAGCATTTCTCAGTTGCTGAAATCTCTGCTGTGTCGTGTTAAGAATGAGGCTTATGCTTGCTCACTTGTGTATCCACACAAGTAATTTCTATGGACTAGATATCCCAGAAACAATTCCTAAGTCACAATGACTTCTTTCTAAATTACCCATCACCACTTATCTACACAGTAATGAATAGTTATTTTTGGCTGCTAATAGACATATTTATTGCAACATTGTACTTTCAGTCTTTATGATTAAAATCTTGGATAATTTTATTTTGAGTTTACATCAGTTTCATTTTTCACTACAAAGGTCATTTGTCCTCCAATGTCATCATTTTTATTTTCCCCCTTAAGACATTGTTAAGAATCTGTCTATATAGCTATTTATAATTTCCTATCAGATTCAAGACAAAGAGTTGAAGGAAGTTTCATAAGCTATTTGACATCTAAACTGTAGAAGGGGACCAACTAGTGGTTAGCTTTTGGCATGAGTTCAAGGGCTACATTTCTTGATATAGATTTATTTGTACCTGGGTGAAGGTGATTGTGGTACTTGCAATAATGTAGCTGTCATCTCAATGGTAACCCTGTTATGAGGGAAAGTATTCTCACTTACTTGGATTCACAGTGTGAGGGAATGGATGCAAGGTTTTGCATCATTGTTGGCTGTCTCTACACCTACATGAGTTTCATCAGAGTCCCCAAAGATTACTGTCCAACAGCCACGTGGTTCAGTTTTCAGTTTAACCAGTGTTTTCTATCTTGAATTCACTGGGGTTTGGTCTTCTCTCTTCTTCTTTTATCCAGCTACTTTCATACCCATGAGAGACAAAGGCCAAGACACCCACCTGGGCAATTTCCACCTTTTAGCTACTAGATAGATTCTGGTGCCAGAGAGGCACTTTTGCAAGCTCCAGCCATTTCTGGTACCTTGTTCTGGTCTCTGCCATGAGTCATCTCCATAATGACCCAGCACTCACATTGTAACCTCTGCATTTTGCAGTGGGGGTAGGGGAACTGGAAAAGACTTGGTGATTCTTTATATCACCATATTACACTCAAATTTTATATCTTTACTATTATTAATAGCCATGTTTTTGCAGTATACCGAATTTGCCTTGAAGGGAATTTTAGACCTCTAGGCTTCAGAACCCTAAGCTTCCTGAGAGTTTTGATTTAAAATGATATTCAGTACAATAGCATATGCTTTTAATGCCAGGTATTTAGGAAGCCGAGGCAGGAGGATTGCAAGTTCAAGGCTAGCACCCGCAACTTAATAAGACCCTGTCTCAAAATAAAATATAAATGACTGACAGTGTCACTCAGAGGAACAGTGCTTTCCTGTATGCACAAGGCCCAGGGCTTGGTCCCTAGCATCACACACAAAAAAATTAAAACTGTATTCATGGTTTTAATAATATTGAAAAAATGCCATATTTTTTCTTTGTTCTTTTTAAAAATTTTGAGCTACTTCAGCTTAACTTTTGAGACATTTTAATCACTTTAAGAATTTTTATTGTTTTAAACTACAGAAGTACCTTCAGCTGTTGTGCCCTAAAATTCTGTTTATTTTGTTTTTATCTGCTTCTAAACATGCCCTACTTCTCATACATAAAGTTATTTAGGATTAACTTTATTTTCAGACCGCTGAAGTTTTGTAGACCAATACCATCTCACTGATCTACACATTTGTGATTGGATGCCACTTGTTGAATGATAATAGGATACATGATTATTCTTATTATATTTTCAGAATAGGGCATGGTGTTGAATTTTTTTTAAAGATACAGTATATATCATCATGTAAATAACAGAAAATCTATAATGTGATAAGTCTTAGAGGCCCTCAAGGGAAGATGTAGCTGTAACTAAAGTGGCAGGTTGCCTTCAAGATTTTTCCTTAAATATTTAGCAATATTTTAAGATTTTTTGTCGCACTTATAAAAACAGGGGAAGCTGGAAGAGTTTCACATCCATTTTGAAGTAATAGGAATTGTTTTTCTCTAATATCAGGCATGCAAGAAGCCTCAATGAAGCTCACCGAGTCACTGCATGAAGTCTATGAGCCAGATTGGTATGGGCGGGAAGATGTGAAAATGGTTGGCGAGGTAAGAACTGGGGTGGCAGTGTGCAGGAGGCTGGGGTGACTTCCACAAGATTCCCAGAGTCCTGCTCATTCCACCTGTCCTCTGCCCTCTCTTCCTCCTTCATGGCCTAATCTTAAGGGGAGAACAGGTACCCAGAAGGTGATAGTTCTGCTATCTGGCCATCCCACACTCAAATGAGAGGTGAAGATGATTATAAAACCACTTGAGTAGAGAGCTGTGAGTTAGAGATTATTTTTCTTCAAAATAACAGTAGCCTTTTTTGGTCTTATACTATGGGTATTAGCAACCCACTTCTCACAAAACTGGATTACGTGTGTGATTTTATGTAGTAATGTCACCCATTATTCCCTAAATCCACTGGTGACCACCCCTCTCTAAATTAAGAGGCAGCAGCTTTGAAAAGCATCCATTGCATTATTAAAACCAGTTCTTTAATGTTCTTGGGCTTTACTCTGCTCATCTACAAAATCATTGTACCTACTCATGACACTTTTGAGCCTTTATGTTCATGTCCCCAGTCAGTGCTTAGTGCTTGATGTGATAAAGCTGTCAACCACAGATTCTCTCATCTCCAAGTCCTTTGTTCAAACAAAGAGCAGCTGTCAGTCATGTCTTCCACATTGGCGGACATGACTGAATCAAATGTGGCAGTCAAAGCTCAGGAAAGTCTAGGCAGCCTTGGAAGACGTGGGTCAACAGTGGAGCCCCAGGTTGACATCCTAACATTGATCTTCATAGTCTCATCAGGACTGAGGTAAAAACAGCGATTTCTTTATGAGAAAAGCTATCATTGGCCCTGTCACATCTTCCAAAGATTTTCAGGATGGATTTGGCAAATACGGTTTCCACACATCATTTTCAAATGCAGTTATTAAGTTACTGTATCTTCTTCCAATGTAAAGATACTGTTTCAATGGCATATTGCTAAATGCTTAATTCACTTTGTAAATTTCTGATTAATGGTGTATTATTAAAAATTCAATACAAAAGAGAGAATTTTAAGGGAATGACAGAAACTTGTGTAAATATCTTTTCCAGACACTACATCATTACAGTCTGCATGTGGCAAATGTTGATTCCTTAAGAAAATGGCTTCTGTCTTACCACAGTCCTTGTGGCTGACAGGATCCTTGAATCCTTAGATGCAGATGCAAACAAATATGGGCTCTTTTGATGAGGAAGGTACTGGACATTTTATGTTCAGAGAATCTACTCACATCAGAAAATAAACCTTTTCTACAGTGGATTTAAATTTTCTGGATTGCATAAAATCCTTGAATTGAGGATTGTAACAATTAGGATTAGTTTTTGAAGTGTGAAAACGATACAAAAGCAAATTTTAAAAAGTGTTTTTTTAACAAAATAGAAACATCTCTCACGGAATGAAAATTGGAGGTCAGATGACATGATGGACCCACAAGTGTCAGAGGCTTGTCTTTGCCATCTTTAGCCTGCTCCTCCAGGTTTAAGAGGACACTTCATGCAGTGGACATTAGGTCTCATTTCTGCATTCATTTAACAAGAATGAACTCTTTTACATCATTGGCCACTTTGTCACATGCCTACCCTTAGATAAAGGAGTCTGGAAATTAGAATATTTATTCTAGGCAGGTGTGTGCCCAACTAAAATTAGAGGTTCAATTATTAAGAAGGAAAAAAGGGTAGACTGAGGAATAAGCTGTAGACTATGTCAGGGGACCCCAAATGTAGCCATGGGAAAAATGTGGAGATAATATTCTTGAGCACCTGCTAAGTGCCAGGGATTCTGTGAAGCATTTTATCATATCTACTCATTTCACTGATGAAATTGAAATTCAGGAAGGTTCAGTTTCCTGAAGTTACACAGCTGGAATATGAAACCTGCTGTGGTGAGGCAGCCTGGAATAATAGATTATGAACTTTGAATCCAAGGAGATAAAACTGGGTAAAACCTTAGGTGTTTCTTTTATCTACTGTATGACCTTGGCCAAGTTAGATAGCTTCCCTGAATTTCAGTATTCTCTTCTATACATTGGCAATACTACATCTTTCCTTATACAACTACCATGAAAATTAAATGCCTACTCCCACACATAAATCTTTGACAGAGTAATTGTAGCAATAATAGCAGTAATAAAAATAATAATATTCATTGTGTGCTTATCACAGTTGATACTCCATAAATGGTAAGATTCTTCCCAGTGTGACTGTAAATTTTCTGGTAACTCTTTGAAAACTTCAGCAATGGTTCATAATTTATTTCTGTCTGGGTTAATTTCTAATTTATTTAATTCCTTCAGAGAAGTGTCTTAATAGAATTTTTTAATCTTTTAGCTCCAAAGTCCATCTATAGGGATTTGGAGGCCCTTTGAAGATTGTATATTCTTTAGTAATTCAGAATCAGAAATTCATTTTTTAAAATAAGCTGAGATCTTAGCCTGTATTGTTTTTTAGAGTTGTGACCAAATTGCCTTAAAATTTTATTGTATTCTTAAGTTATCTACATTATTTCTAGTATTTAATGTCTGGGATACTAAATCTAATTTAATAGTTTCAAATGTTTTAATATTTTAGTTTAGGGAAAGGCATCCAATTAAAATAATTCAGCAGTTATTTCTTTATTTTTCCATTTCTTTTAGAAATGTGATGTGCTATGGGAAGACTTCCATCAAAAACTAGTGGATGGTTCCTTACTGACACTGGATACCTACCTGGGCCAATTTCCTGACATAAAGGTATTTTAGTCTGTGTATATAAAGGGAAGAATTGAATGGTCTCATGTAGTTATTCAAACATGGGCAAGATAAGGAGAATTAAAAGTCCTCAAACTGACATCAAAGACAGTTGGTAACTTTTCATTTATTTAAGCATAGGATTTTTATTCTATTCCTATCAGTTCGAAATGAAATCTAGGTACAGAAATTACATTGTCTGCTTTAGTGAACTGCTTCAGCTTTTATTTCTTTCCAGAAGTCTTTTATAGCCTGTAGATACAAAATCCCAAATCAGAGGTACAAAAAATTCCAATCTTCACATTCAAACTTTTTATTATGTAGCATTGGACAAGGATTTCCACTAAAATGAAATAGCAATCACACAGAAAGGAGAAACTGCATTGTAACCAGATGGCAAAATCTTATCTTTCCTGTTTACTGGTTATTTTGTATGTGTTCATAGTGCAGCTGGGTAATTTTCTTTTCTTTGAAATGTTCAGGTTCAAATTGAAACATTAATATGTAAGCATTTTAAATACATTTGTATCTGGACCCTAAAATATCTTATCTAATATATTTATCTTATTTGACATTTGTGTAAAATAAAAAATAGACAAGTGTGTATTCTAGATTTGGGTAAAACAGACAAATAAAATAGACAAGTGTGTATTCTAGATTTGGAACTGCCATTGGAGGTGAAGATAATTTTTGAACCATTTGTGTAATGTTACACATTACCTACCCCCTTCCCTTGTTTTCCCTGCTCAAGGTGAAGTGAATGAAGCTAGGTAAGGTAGCCTTGTGCTATCTTTCTGATAAAGGTGAAGAGGCCATGAACCAACATCACAGTGCGTCTGCAGTATCTTATTAGGTGTCTTCTGATGCTGTCTGGTTACAATGGAATTTTTCCCTTCTGTGTGATTACTGTAGCCATGGCCCAACACTGGGAAACTGTAGAAATGTGCACCAGCCTTGGCCATGGGACATATTGAAGCTTCTTAGCCAAAACAACACTCATAGTGATGACTTAAGTTTTTCTGTTCCCACATTGTTTATCTAACGTTGGTCAATAGACAGCCTATACAGCATAAGGGGCACTGGACAATCACCTGAATGGACTAGTCTGGACACCTTTACCCCTGTTGGCAAAATGCCACAGAGATCCACATGATGGATTCTCAATGATGTTAGCATAACCGATAGAAAGTGCTTTCCCTGGATCTATTTTCTTTGACTTTCTGTGTTGGTGTCTGCATCAGACAAAAGACAGACTGGCCTGTACAAAAGGCCCTCATCAGTAGGCTCACTAAGATTTTTGCAGGCCTCTTGAACTTTGTGCTAGTTTAGCTTGCTTTTTCTGTTCTTAGCAACCTCCGGGTATCTAGAGTATGCTGGGCCAAATCAATGTCCTGAGACAAATGCAGACTGAAACCAGTTCCACAAGCAGTCCCCTGAAAGTTGAGTCATTGGATGCTTTCTGACATTTTCCTCCTCCAGGTAGAAAATGGGATCTTGCACTGAGTTTGAAGAATGAGTTGCAGTGACTAGTTGGGTAGTGGATCAAACTTACATCTTAGTCCTCTCTGGTACCCAGGTGGCTAGAATACACAGTTAGTATTCCAAGACAGAAGCCAGTCCTTTGAGGAACCCCTGGAAAAATTGTTTATTGGGAAGGTGACTCAACCCTTTCCCTCCCCAGATAAAAACTTGGAGTTGGGGTTTATTGTCCATTTACTCAGGGCTCAGCTAGGGGAAGCACCTATTGCAAATGGTTGCATGCTAATTGAAACCATACCAACCACTGTTTTGATTTGCACTCTCCAGGAACACAGGACCCTTTCAACTATTTTCCGGATTTCACAGTGGGAATTGTTTCATGTGATGCTGCTGAATTTTGGTATCCATGGGGGAAGAGAAGCCAAGTCATATCCTCCATCTTCTGATAGCGATTGTATTAAATAGCAATTTATCTCCAGAAAAATCAATACCCAATAAATCAGAAGAAGGAAGACTGTGTCCTCCTACCAGAAAGTTTCAAAGCAGCTTGCTATTATTTCATAGGTTATAATTCATAATGTGACCTAGCTTAGCAAAAGAAGGCTGTAATTGACTGGAGATGACATGTGAAAGATTTTTGAGTTTCAGGAACAAAAGCTTGGTATCATCAATGAACTGTAAAGATCTCAGTTGTTACAGTGCTGCCAGAGATAGTTATTTTAGAAATTGGACCTACTCTTTAGGAGCATATAATTTCAGAACACAAACACATATAGAAGTATCTGTGGTTAAACATACATTTTAAAAAAGCCATAATAGACTATATCGATTCATTCTTTCAGTTTATTCCATGTCAAAAAGATAAAAAACTCAGTAGAACTTTTACTTAAGCAATTCTTTTCTTGTGATCCATGGTTGAATTCATAGAAGATGACCCTCCAGTTGCTGAATCATCTAGAGATTCAGAAGTAATATCATCTAGGTCTTTTGATAGATACTCTGAGTGTAAATATATATCATGGTTTTATATGCATCATGGAAAGAGACTGAATCAATTTCCCTCCCTTCTCCTCTCACCTCTCCCTTTCTCTTAAGCCACATTTAGAAGGGTAAAATTTACACAGAGGCTATCAACAAGATAGAGATTTGGGAAACCATGTAATACAACAAACTAAGAAATTACAGTGTATACCTACCAAGAGACAATATGGATCTAGAGAGTGGACAGATAGCTGTATTTAATATTTGGAAGATTTTTCTTGGGTGAAAATAGTCAATACACCATAACTTGGTGAGTAGAAGTAAGAAGTAGGTATAGATTCCGTCACTTTATAAAATGAGTCCTGAGTGATTGTGTAATGAATGATTTATTAATGAAAAGGAATATAAAAATTAAAAATACTGAGTGGAGAATTTTCAAAGCATGGAACTGAATTGATTTCCTCGATCTCATTAAAATCAGTAGTCCATGTGCAGTTAAAACCTCAAGTAAACTTCCAAATATTTACTGCAGCCTATCAGTGAGTGTTGTTATGAAGTTCTCATTCATGAGGGGATGATGCTTGACTTTTCCAGCTGTGATTGGCAGGGCACCCTGTGTTATGGTTCCCATTATGCAGCACTGGCATCTAAAGTCAATGTTATAATAAGAGCCTGCTTGTCACCAACCCAGGCAGGCTTACAGCTGTGGGCTGTTATTGTAAAATGTAGTTTAGATTCCATCTTGGTGATTGTGCATGAGCAGCTAAGCATATATTTACTGCAGGATGCCAAATGAGTTTCAAATTGGAGTTATTACTGAATCTTTAAAAATGTAAAATAAGTTGTTTTCTTAAATGCAGAAATTCAGTGCACAATGGGAAATATCAAGAAATTTTATTTAAATTTATTATTTAAAATAAATTTAATATTAATTAAATTAATTAATGAGAGATTGTATTTTTCCTCAAGTTTCCCACATATCACATAAGAAAAGAAATATGATTGATCTATTTTTCCACCACAAAAACATATGTGTCACAATGAATGATGGCCTTTAAAATAGTCACTTCTACCTTTGTAAGCTATCCTCTGTAATTGACTTGTCAGTTACACGAGCAAATGAGTCACATTATTTACTTCACTTCTTGTTTTGGAACAAAAATAAAATTACTCCTGATTCCCAGACTTAGAAGTAATTGAATTTCATCCCTTTTAAAATTTAAATTCATCTTCAAAGAGTCAAGATTTGCTACTTGGAAGACATTAAAGGTGTTCCATGCCAAAAGGCAAGCCCATAAAGCAGAGCTTTATAGGAATTGCATACAGCCACACAGGCTATTGCCTCTAGGGTCGTGGCTCCTGTGAAGGTGATCATTAGATGTTTACTCAAAATAATGATTTTCATTACCTTAACAGCACTCAGTGACTACTATACCTTAATAAAAGGCTTCAATCTCCCTGCCTGGGCTATATCATGCATCTTTAAGCAACTCTGGCTATGGCACAAAGCTTTTCACTGTCAGCACCAGTTGGAAGTGGTAGGTGTGGGTAAAAATGAAAGTGATTGAAAGCTGCTCAACAAGATTAAATGTCCCAGCCCACCTGTCACCAGGTCTGAAGGGGCTGCAGAAGAATACCAGAGTGATGGGTCATTGCCTCAACAAGTCTGTCAGAGACATAGCAGGAGTGATTGGAAGGGCACTAACCACACTCAAGAGCAGGGTGGGGTCAGGTGAAGCAGGTGATAGTCCTAGAAATAGAAGGCACTTAACCCTGAGAGTAAGTGGTTTCTTAAATTCTGTGTTTCGTCTCTCTTGCCTCGCCCACCTCCTGGTGCTAGTTGTGGGTCTGATTTCTAATCCAATTCATCTTTTGCCACAGATTTGTTGAGCAATTCTGGACAAGTTAGGGATTCAACTCATGCAACTCCAAATTCTTTCCAAGTAAAATGGGGATGCTCTCTGCCACATCTATACTGTAGGTGGCTGTGAGGATCCATGGGATGTGAAACATAAAAATTTGCATTATTGCTTTTGTTTCTTCCTACCATTTCAAATTCTAATGGTTTTGAATGTGTATTCTCCATTAATAGTTCTTATTATTAGACTAGCCAAGCATAACTAGACCTCTGGGGAGAGTTTTTAAAAGGACAGTTGTCTAGTCCTTGTCTCAGATTAATTAAATTGTAAACTTAGTCTGGGATTCAGGAATCAAAATATTTTATACTATTTGCCCATTGATTATACCTCTTTATGTAACTTATTTTTCTGGTGGTTACTCTATGTTTCCATGTCTAACTTTATATATTTTATACCACTTCATGCCACATCTAAGAACTTTACAACCATACTTCTAGTTCACCCTCCTTTCTGTGTTACTTTTTGATTTTTTTTTTCTTTTTTCTTTTTGGTACCAGGGATTGAACCCCTGGGTGCTTAACCACTGGGCTAAAAGTAGACAACATATATAAACAGAAGACAATCGCATATACATACCTTGATTTTTATTCTTTCTGGTACCCATTTCATTGTGTAGCTCCACTTAGATTAAAATCCTTTTTTTTTTTTTTTGACACAGTACCTTCATTCTATTTATTTATTTTTTAATATGGTGCTGAGGATTGAACCCAGTGTCTAATATGTGCGAGGCAAGCACTCTACCACAGGGCTACAACCACCACCCTTGGTTAAAATTCTTTTTCTGACAATGGATTCCCTTAATTATTGTTCATCTGGGAATATCATTTATTTTGCTTTTATCTTTGATATTTTGATTGAATATTGAATTCTGAGTTGATAGATATCATTTTATTTTTTTTATTTTTCAGTATTTTAAAGATGTTCCATTGTGTTTTGCACTTTATAGTTTCTGAAGGTTAGCCTGCTGTAATTCTTACCTTTATACTTTCTGTTTTTGTTTATTCTTGCTTTTAGGTAATTTGACTGTGATATATCTAGATGTGTATTTGTTGATGTTTTTCCTTTTGGGGGGTTCTCTGAGTTTCTTAGACTAGTACTTTAATGTCATTATTTTACAAAATTCTTAGTCATTATCTCTTCAAATATTTCTTCTGACTCTCCCTCTCATCTCTTCAATCACATTATGTTAGACTACTTATATTGTATTATTGATCATGTGTGCTCAATTCCCTGTGGGCTTTTTCCCTTCAACTTTATCTCTTTGTGTTTAATGGGAATAATTTATCTTTACCGACTTCAAAGTTGCATCATTTCTTTGTTCAGCTCTTTTGAGTCTAGGTATGGATTCATCAAAAAGGAATTTTCCTGTTCTGATATCATTTTAACATTTTGATAGCATTTACATTTGTGGATTAAAATTTCCATGTCTGGGCCCCAGCACTTAGGGAGGCTGAGACAGGAGAATCCCAAGTTCAAAGCCAGCCTCAGCAATGGCGAGGCGCTAAGCAACTCAGTGAGACCCTGTCTTTACATAAAACCCAAAATAGGGCTGGGGGTGTGGCTCAGTGGTCGAGTACCCCTGAGTTCAATCTCCAGTACCAAAAAAAAAAAATTTCCATGTCTGGGCTAAAATTCTCCATCTGTTTATATATGTTGTCTACTTTTTCAAATTAGATACTTTAACATATCAGACAGTTATTTTTAAATTCCTGCTTGTTATGTTCAACATCTAGGAAATTTCTGAGTCCAATTCTGCTTATTGTTTTATATTTTTTCTTTTGTTTTAGTGTGTTTTATAATTTTCAATTGAATAGACATTATGTATAGGATATTAAGGACCGAAGTTTGTGTGTGACTTGGAATTGATCTAATCAGGACCTGAGCTGGACTTAGTTTTTGTTGTCACTGTTGTTATTTTCAGTACACTATAGCTTGCAGAATTTTCTAAAATTTGGCTGTTAATGCCATGTGCTTATATTCTAAGAGCTATAGCATTTTCACTCTTGAGTCAAAATCTGATTTTTACTTCTTCTCTGACCCAAATATGTTGGGTCTTTGGGTATGGAGGGTTTTTCTCAGTACTTCTGTTCTCTATTAGATTTAAGTTTTCCTTATATGTTTATATTATATTTTGTGTACTTGTCCTTCCTCCAGTGGTTGGCTGCTATTGCTTGTTTAGCCATTCTCCTTCTCTTCTCCTTTTTTTTTTTGTACCAGAGACTGAACCCAGAGGTGCTCAACCACTGAGCTGCCTCCCTAGCCCTTTTAAGTTTTTTAAATTTTGAGGCAGAGCCTCCCTAAGTTGCTTAGGGCCTTGCTAAATTGCTAAGACTGGCCTTAAATTACGATCCTCTTGTCTCAGCCTCCCAAGCCTCTGGGATCACAGAAGTTCACCATCTGTAATCCCAGGTAAAGCAGTTCTACACTTGTGGAAGCAGAGCTGGTCTGTTATCATCTCTCAGTATTAGTCAAAGTTTGCTTCATATTCATGGTTAGTCTTGAGCTGAAGTCTCCTTTCCCTGCTCAAGTGGAGGAGACCTAGACCTGTGTTTATCATAGGAGTCAGGACTTGGGTTCAGGAAGATTTCATGCTCCTTCCCTATGTGTTGAGATATTTCCTTCTACTCTTCTACATGTAGGAATTATATTGGTCTATATCAAAAAGCCAGAAGTTTTCTATTCCTCTCTCTTGGCCAGGTTGACTTTACCTTTCTGCTCCTTTCCCAGAAACAGTGGGCCTTTGCCTGGCCTCTGTGGGCAGGAAAGTTTTGAGTTCCCTCCTCAAGCAACTTAAAGATTTTTGTTGGTAAGAGAAAATGATCTATGGAAATAAGCAGGGCTTTATGCCTAGTCCTTAGCAACCATAGATCACCCAGTTCATTTTGTCATTTTACCTGCACTGCAAGGAAGGGTCTTGCCCCAATTTTTTCATAACATCCAATGGAAGCCTATAGGAACAAATTTGCCCATTAGAGCAGTCTCCCCTGTGTGTTGGACACCAGCTGTTCCAAAGTGACACATCAGCTCAGGTGATTCTAATGAATAAAAGATTGTGATATGCTTGTAGGAAAGAGGATTCCTTTGGAAGTTATTCTATCTTATTGAACTGATTTTAGGTTATGTTATGGATGTTATTAAGATTATAACACCAAATTTAACTAGTTTTCCACTCTCTTCAAACTGAAACATTTTAAGATTTAGTGTAGAGGCTAATGGAGAGCACAGGCTTGCCTGCTTCTCCTAACAATTCTGGAATTTTCTGGGTCTTTGATAGCAACCTATGTGATTAGCTCTTTGTGGTTACCCTAGTTATTATCAGAAGGGGAGAGATTTACCTAATAGTTTCCACACAAAGGATGGGAAGCTGTAGTCTGATTTCTAGGGTTTTTTATCTACTGAAATTACCCCCCCACCCCCCGATTTCCACTCAGATTCCTCACCTGCTCTGGACAAATGTATTTTGGTGTTTGCCAAAGGGAGACTCTATGACTATGTTCTTTTCTCAGTGCATGTTTTTCCCTGTTGGCAGAATCGCATTGCCAAGCGCAGCAGAAAGCTTGTGGACTATGATAGTGCCCGCCACCACCTGGAGGCACTGCAGAGCTCCAAAAGGAAGGATGAGAGC
>PVHX01016886.1:0-41770 GCA_004024805.1 Geosciurus inauris
CACCAAAGTGGGTAAACAAACAGTAGCTACCACTATTACTATTCTTGTTATGATTATGCTCCCCATATTTCTTATCTAGCCTACAAAGCACTTCCCATGATCTAATTCCTGCTCATCTCCCTATGTTTATCTTACACTATTTTTTTCACCATATCCCATTTACCAGTCTTCTTTCTACTTCTGAGCAAAGCGAGTTCCTGCCTTCCACTATAGTGGGTTTCTCTGCCTAAAATGTTCTCCCCAGAGATAGTAACATGACTCTTCTAAGATATTTAAGCCAACGCTTAAATATCACCTTCTGAGAAAAGTCTTCTCTAACCAATCATCCTAAGGGAACATACCAGCCATTTTATCTCAATGGAGCGTATCTTCACAACAGAGATTTTCTTACTTGTTTGATTAGTGTCTCATCACACTGAATATAAATTTACTGAAAATAGACTTGTTCACAGGTGTATCTTTAGCACTCTTAAATACCAGTAAATACTGATAGGAAAAGAACAAATGGGAATAGAAAAGGAGGAAAGAAAAAAAGGGGAGAGGGAGAAAGTCTAACCCTGTAAAAGATTTATTTAAAGCTTTGAAAGTTATTGCCATTTCATAGAGGATCTGCTTTTCTCTAAGTGGACCATTATTGAATTCCTACACCCAGTTGTACTCCTCAGAGGCATTGGATCAGGTGAATATGGAGATATTATTAATTGCTTATCTGATGTTTTTCCCCCTTCCACTTCAGCAATATGTTAATGTAAATAAATATGTTTCATGATGTAAACAGCAGCAAATTGTAAAGATACTTAAATTATTAAATTAAAGATACTTAAAATTACTGTAAAGCTACTTCTTAGCATGAAATGAAAGTTGTGCTATATACATGATTTTGTAAATATCTGAAGTTGCATTTTCATGTTAAAATTTTTATTTTTTATTTTATTTCAAATTCAATGTACAGTTTTTATTTTATGTAAGAAAATGGTTATATTCTACTTGTTCTCTCATATTTACATTAATACTGAACAAAGTACTCCCTTCATGAAATTTTTTTCTCAACATAATTTCAAGGTTTAAATCCAGATTTTTGCTGGAGTGCTTTACCACTGAGTTATATCCACAGACCTTTTTGTTTTTCATTCTGAGACAGGGCCTTGCTAAATTGCTGAAGCTGGCCTCAAATTCGTTATCCTCCCGCCTCAGCCTCCCCAGTTGCTGGGATTATAGGCTCCCAGAAAACTTATCCAGAGGTCACATACTGTGGAACCTCTGCTGTCTGTAATAAATAAACCAAACTCATGTTAAAAAAAAAAACCCTCAGAGTCACAGAAATCTTTACGCCTATTCATTAGTATAATTTCGGGCAGATTGTATGAAACAAGCTAGCGCCTTAGAACTTTTTAAAACTTCAAACACTCCTATCGCCACTTTCAGTGTTTCTTAGTTGCTTTTCTGAAGCATTCTCTGACTAAAAATGAGTGAATGAAAACATTAAGAATTAAAGCATGATGTTAATGAGATAGCATGGGGTAAGTTTAGTGATAAGGTATGAGAAAAGGCAAAAAGGAGGACTGCTAATGTGCCTTTTAGTGGAGACAGTCTTCAGGTTTGCAGTTGTGAATGATGGAAACAGCATTCTCATGAGATGCTGGAGGAGGAATTTTGCCCTATACACGTGATTATCTGTACAGCTGCACTTGTTTTCAGAGGTCTGGTTCTGTCTCTGATTAGAGATTAACCAACTGTAATGACTTTAATGTGAAGACCACCCACCTAAAATTACACTTAATTGCACCAGGTCTTTGTAACCTGAGTATAACTGTGGTTGTAGCAAAGAAAAAGTTGAATGTGTACATACTGGAGAGTCTAGGCTTAACAGTCTTGATGACTATAAGTTGTTCTTCCTCCAGACACCTCATACTAAACCACTATTGGCTATGAAAATTTAAGGCAAGTTAATGATAATATTTTACAGACTTCAGCAGTAGATACTGAACTACTACTTATTAATAAAAACATTATTATTCTTGTTAATAATAATATATAATAATACAATGTTATTTTGTGTTTATCGTTTTGTTATATGTCATTTACCTTAGGTGGCTTACAAAATAATGCACTAAAACATTCTTCAGAGTTTTAATTTGACTAATTACCACAAAACCACATTTTAGGTATCATGTACCTAAAAAAGAAATTGAATGCTACTTCTCAGTAGCGCTGAGTAATTATTCACAAATTTGATAGTCATGGAAGAAACTGAGCATAAGAAGAGTACTGAAATTTAAAATTTGATTCATCAAAAATTGGAAAACACTAAATTTTGTCATTCAAATTTATTCAAATTACTTGAAAATATTCTTCACAATCCTTTTGAGCAATTGCTACTGTATATTTGATTAATATATAAACAACATTTTGATTGCTAAAATGTTTTTGTTCATTTCATTTCTGTATTTAAGGTAAGCAGAGCCTCAGGCACTGCTTGAGTAGGAAATTTTGATAAACTGAACTAGACTTTAGAGAAGGCAGAAAATCATCTCACCAATAGCAACCAGCAGCAACTAATGGTTTTCAGCTGTTGCCGATCTAATTGTTCATGGTGTTATAACGGCAGTTCTGTGTGATTCATATGTTGTTCTATTAGAATGAATTCTACTCCCTTGTTGTTCTTAAGCCCCACTAACCGTGGGTTTCCCTTCCCTTAAAAGGCAATTTCTAACAATTTGTTTCTTTTAAAGCTATTAATTAATAAAGAAAACCTGGCATGTTGAGTTTCAACAAAAGCTAAGTCTTTTATAGTATATAGGAAAAATAGTATTCTTTATTTGATTAAAATAAAATATTCAACTGTGAGAAAATGTATCTACATTTGTTAAATGCCTTCAGTTAATACTCTAAAATAGCAAAATTGTAGTACCTTTCATCTATAGTTAACCTATTGATTCCTGATTTTGCTTTCAGATACTATCATCACACATAGGTTGAACAGTGACAATTTCCTGCCTTGAGTGGAATGTATGTAACTGTCAGAGGGAAGCAGGCAGTACATTAAGTGACACATAGTGCGGTCTTGATTAATAGTGAAGTTTAGCTATGCAAATGTTCATAGTATTTTACTAAAGACTGATAACATTCCATATTAATAAGATGTTCTCATATGAATATTCTCTAAGTTAGAACTAGTGTTATTTTCCTTTAACATTTACTGGAAATGTTAACAATTTATTCATAATACCAGAAAAAGTATAAAACTTTTCCATATTTTAAGCATGTTTCTTTTTTACTCATAGCGGAAACCAGAATTTGAGATGAAACTCAACTCTGTGCTGCTTCTGCTGAATGGGGTCTGTGTAAGCTGCAGGTCTCTGGAGCCAAAAAAGCCCATTCTAATGTTAGTAGCTAATCAGCAGGGGACGCCTGCTGGAGTGGGCTCTGAGGATCCCAGCCAGCTAAGCTGGATTCTCCTCTACTATGTGTAGAGTGGCATGTTGCAGCTCTTGTTGGCAGAGCTGGTGTCACAGGAGACCCAAGTAGCTCACTGCCAATATTGTTCCAGGTTCTTTTTAAAATTTTTTTATTTTTCAGTTGTTGATGGATCTTTATTCTATTTGTTTATTCATTTATTATTTATGTGTGGTGCTGAGGATCAAACCCAGTGTCTCATGCATGCTAGGCGAGCGCTCTACCACTGAGTTACAGCCTCAGCCCCTGTTCCAGGTTCTTATGTCACAAATTCAAACACTGAAATCCATGGACAATAATGAAAGAAGTAGGATTTAAGTGAGAGGAAAAGAGATAGAACTCCGTCAAGGGGAGACCTGATAGAAGGTTGCCACTTAAATGTACTAGTCTAATGGCTTATGTAGCTACTGGGTACAAGTATTGATCAGTATCTCAGCTAATCAAGTCTTAGAAAAGTACAATGCTATTGATCAAAATCTGTTTCAATCAGGTCATGGAAAAGTACTAATGCTATTGGTTTGGCCTGGACCTTCTAAATGACAGTACCCTTTTGTTTGGACTTTATTGTAACCTTCATTCAGGTCTGTGCCCACTTATTGGCACCATTAACTATATCTTATCTTCAGTGGAATCATGATCAACTATGGAAAAAATTTTGTTGATTGCTTATTACATTTTCAAAATTTGGTTCACACTGAAAAGTTCTCTTTCTTCAGGAGAAAACTGAGTTACAAATGAGTCCACCATTATTACTGCATAACTATTACTTTTATAATATCTAAGGATTGTAATCTCTTCCTTGAAGAAGTAGTATTCTCAGATGGCCCATTAGTACTTAGAGTAACATAATAGCCTGTTGAATGTTATTCAGTACCTTTTAAAATCTTGCCAAATCCCTCTGTTTACTCCTTTCTCCTCACCTCTCCACCCCCAACCCCAGCCTCTTCCTCCTGCCATTAAGAAAGGCTTATAAAATTGTCAGACTTACTGCTAGGGATTAGAACACTTAGAACAGGGATTAGTTTCCACTTAGAACAGGAAAGCTTTACTTTGAGTTTGAAAGTAAACTCTTATTTATTTATTTATTTTTATTTTTTAATTAATTTATTTAAATGCATTTCAAGTCATAGTACATATATAGAGCTCAATTTTTCCATTTCTCTGGTTGCAAACCAGATAGAGTCACACCATTTGTGTCTTCATACATGCACCAAGGGTAGTGATGACCATCTCATTCAACTATCTTTACTACACCCATTCCCCTTTCCTTTCCCCCACCTCCCCACTGCCCCATTCAGAGTTCCTCCATTTCTCCTATGTTCCCCATTCCTATCCCCCTTATGTATCAGCATCCACTAATCAGAGAGAACATTCGGCATTTGGTTTTTTGGGATTGGCTTCGCTTAGCGTAATGTTCTCCAATTCCATCCATTTACCTGCAAATGCCATAATTTTATTCTCTTTTATTGCTGAATAATATTCCATTGTGTATATGTACCACAGTTTCTTTATCCATTCATCTATTGAAGGACATCTGGGTTGCTTCCACAGTTTTGCATTTGTGAATTGTGCTGCTATAAACATTGAAGTGGCTGCTTTACTGTGGTGTGCTGTTTTTAAGTCTTTAGGGTATAGACCAAGGAGTGGGATGGCTGGATCAAATGGTGGTTCCATTCCAAGTTTTTTAAGCAGTCTCCATACTGCTTTCCAGATTGGTTGCACCAGTTTGCAATCCCACCAGCAATGTTTAAGTGTACCTTTTTCTCCACATCCTTGCCAGCACTTATTGTTGCTGGTATTTTGGATAGCTGCCATTCTGACTGGGGTGAGATGAAATCTGAGAGTAGTTTTGATTTGCATTTCTCTAATGGCTAGAGATGTTGAACATTTCTTCATATATTTGTTTACTGATTGTATATCTTCTTCTGAGAGGTTTCTGTTCAGCTCCTTAGCCCATTTATTGATTGGGTTGTTTGTTTTTTTGGTGTTAAGTTTTTTGAGTTCTTTATATATCCTGGAGATCAGTCCTCTATCTGATGTTCATGTGGCAAAAATTTGCTCCCAGAATGTAGGCTCTCTGTTTACCTCATTGATAGTTTCTTTTGCTGAGAAGAAGCTTTTTAGTTTAAGTCCATCCCATTTATTGATTCTTGCTTTTATTTCTTGTGCTTTTGGAGTCTTGTTAAGGAATTTGAGGCCTAATCCAACGTGATGAAGATTTGGACCTACTTTCTCCTCAATTAGCCGCAGGGTCTCTGGTCTAATTCCTAGGTGTTTGATCCACTTTTAGTTTTGTGCATGGTGAGAGATAGGGGTTTAGTTTTATTCTGGTGCATATGGATTTCCAGTTTTCCCAGCACCATTTGTTGAAAGGCTATCTTTTCTCCAATGTATTTTTTTGGCACCTTTGTCTAATATGAGATAGCTGTATTTATGTGCATTACTCTCTGTGTCTTCTATTCTGTACCATTGGTCTACATGTCTGTTTTGGTGCCAGTACCATGCCGTTTTTGTTACTATAGCTTTGTAGTAAAGTTTAAGGTCTGGTATTGTGATGCCTCCTGAAGACACCAACAAATTCCTAGAGACATATGACCTACCCAAACTGAACCAGGAGGACATTCATGACTTAAACAGATCAATTACAAGCCAGGAAATAGAAGAGGCCATCAAGAGCCTTCAAACCAAGAAAAGCCCTGGACCAGATGGATTCTCAGCCAAGGTCTACAAGACCTATAAAGAAGAACTAACTCCAATACTCCTCAAATTATTCCACGAAATAGAAAGGGAAGGAACCCTTCCAAACTCATTCTATGAGGCTAGTATCACCTTGATTCCAAAACCAGACAGAGACACATCAAAAAAGGAAAATTTCAGACCAATGTCCCTGATGAATATAGATGCAAAAATTCTCAATAAAATTCTGGCAAATCGCATACAAAAGCATATTAAAAAACTAGTGCATCATGATCAAGTGGGGTTCATTCCAGGGATGCAAGGTTGGTTCAACATACGGAAATCAATACACGTAATCCATCACATCAATAGACTTAAAGATAAGAATCACATGATTCTATCAGTTGATGCAGAGAAAGCATTTGGCAAAATACAGCACCCTTTCATGTTCAAAACACTAGAAAAACTAGGGATAGTAGGAACATACCTCAAAATTGTTAAAGCAATATATGCTAAGCCCAAGGCCAACATCATCCTAAATGGAGAAAAATTGGAAGCATTCCCTCTAAAAACCTCTAAAAAGTATAGAAGAATAATTTCAAATACCACAGAAAAGACAATTTGTCCCTTTCAGTTATAGGAATGTTGACATTGTATAGAGAGATTCAGAGTGCATAAGGGTAGAGTGAGTATGATGCCTGAGCCCTGAAGAAGGACTTAGATCCCTTCAGTCTCCCTGGATTTTTATACTTGAGGTACAGGAAGACAGAATCCTCAGGAACAGTCTACAAAACCCAGAAACTTTTTAGGAAGTCCTATTTGGGGCAAAGTTCCATGTTCATGGCATAGTAGTAATGCACAGAGGAATGAAGTATGAGTTTGAGGGCAGTTTCCACAGGGTTTCATACATCATAGGTTAATGCAGAGAACACAACTGAGGGGTTTTTTCTTTGTTTGAGACTGGGTCTCATTGTGTTGTACAGGCTGGCTTCAAATTTGTGGGCTCAAGTGATCCTCCCACCTCATCTTCCTGAGTAGCTAGGACTATAGGTATGTGCCACCACTCCCATCTTGGAACCGAGACTTTTTGAGGTCCCTAAAGAGTTTGAAAGTGCTGAATGAACTATAGGAGTGATACTGGCTTAGTTTCAGGAGGGAGAAGGCAGCAGCTGAATCCTGATTTCTTAAGAACAAAGAGATGGCACACCTCTTACTATACTTAAGGAGGCTTACCTACTGACTAGGTAAAGGATGTGTGAACAAAGTCTGATATTCAGAAGTCAAACGCATGAAAAACCTCACCGGAAAGGAAAGGACGGTAAGAGGAGCCATGCTTCTTCCCTCACCCACATGCCAATATGGTAAGAAGAGGGAGGTGACAGCCATAGAGAGGGGCAGAAATTTTTATAGGCTGAACAAGACAAAAGGAAGTGTTTTAAATAAGATACTAAGATAGATTTTAAAATAACAAGGTTGAGTGATACCATTATTAAATGGCAAAGTCTACCATGATTTGGAATGGTGGTTTATAACTAGAAAGAGATCAGTTTAGAAAATAAAGTTCCTTTTTTTTTTTTTTTTTGGCATACCCTAGATTGTGACTGGCCAATTCATACCTATTATTATAAAAAGCTTCAGGTTCTTAAAATTATTCTCACAGTCCCCACAGATAATAAATCTCTGATGTATAAAACTTCTGTTGCATGAACAATATTGTATCTTATCCTCTTGCTATAGTATTACCCTTAAAGAATACAAAAATTGATGTCTGTTTACTGACCATGTAAAAGCAGGATATGCAGTGTGTTGTGTGTAATACCCTTTTATCACAACATAAGAGAAAAATTACAGCTTTTTTCTTTCGTTTTGTTTTTTATTTATGGACAGGGCCTCACTGAGTTGCTTAGTGCCTTGCCATTGCTGAGGCTGGCTTTGAACTCAGAATTCTCATATCTCAGCCTCCCAAAGTGCTAGGATTACAGGTGTGCACCACAGTGCCTGGCAAATTACAGCTTTTTTGTAAATGGTTTAGAATTTCTGAAGTTTGTTAGATATACTACACATTATCTCCTAAAGCCTTTATTTAACATAGGGATCTGAGCTATCATCTGATTTAAGTTGGGTACTTTATTAAAACTGGAAATATAGATATGATGGGTATAACAATAAAATAGGAAACAGGGCTTGGAAAAACAAGAGAATGCTCTGAATACCAGGGGTCTTGGTTTATCAATCAACCAGGAAAGTGAGTGAGCTGTCCTCAAGATCAGAGCAAAACAGAAAGAAAGCCAGGAACATTACGATACATATCCAGTCAATTGTGGCAATCAAGTACTTGAGCCAATCAGAAACCTACAGAACTATAGGGAAAGAGTCACTGGTAGCAAAGAAATCTTGGTGATGAAGCAGACAGAAATATTTCATCTAATTCACAAACTAATCCTAGAGTTGAGCAGACTGTATCTGCAATTAGGCACTATTAGTTAAGTGAAAGAGTAGCGTGAGGTTAGGACTAAGGCTTTATGTTGATTCCAGCCTTTGGTGGTACATTCTGACACCAACCACAGACAGATTCTTCATGTTTCCTGAAAGTTCTTCTTCATGACTCACTTTTGTTGATTATCTCATTTCTTTCTACATACAAGTATATTCTTTGACTTAAGTCCTCAACTTTGTTTTAAACATTCTCAAGTTTTCCTCTGCTCCTCATGAGAGTCCAGTTCTTTGTAAAATTTTTGTCTGAGACTATTCTATCTTTCAGAAGACTTTTCCATAGCAATTTCAGGTAGCTTTGGTGGAAGAACAGAAACACTAAATTTCTGCTATCAGCCAGGTTAGGCTCAATTATACTGCAATAACAAACAACATCAAAATTTCAGTTATGTAAGTTTACTTCTCATCAGACAAATAACACTGTCTGGGCAATAGGAATATCTAGGCATAGCTTTTCTATTAAATCCATTCATTCTGTACAAAAGCCCTCACTCAGCAGCTACTATTTCAGAAAGTAAATATATTGAGTGGAACAATTACTAAAAGAACCAGAAAAAACATGGGTATATATATGGGGTGGGATTTGACTCTAGCAATACCATCTGACTCTTAATGATTTGTAAACATTACAAATACATATCTACATTAGTTATAAATTCCTCTTTTGAAATTGTTGAATCTTTAAAGACAAGAAGGGAGGGAAAAATTGATGGCAGAGCTGCCTGAAAGAATATTTTTGTACTTCAGGTAGACTTTTGTTGTTTTCTTGGGGCTTCGAATTAGCCACTGACTTTTTTAAATAAAAAGGTCTGTTAAGATGTTCTATGGTATATAATCATGTTGTTATTCTGCTTCATTAAAATGGCTCAGAGCAAAAACAAGTATAGTAAACTAAATTAAAAAAAATAATTTTGTATATGATGCTTTGAAAAACCACAGGTGATGGTTCACAGTGATGCTACATTCATTAAGTCCTGCCAATTAAATTAGTCTACAAACATCAAATATTCTTGTCGCTATAAAATATTCTATATAATATCCTCTTTAAAAAGAAATAAAAAGTGAAAATTAGTTTCTAATAGCTCCATCAAATATTAGTAAGTACTTCTGCAAAAAAAAAAAAAATAGTTGAGACTGTTATTGTAGGTTTTTTAAAAAAAAATCTGCCAGAATCAAATTTATTCTTCTTCTGTAATTATAAATTACAAAGTAATTTGTCAAATCATATGGTCAAAGACAATTATGTTTTCTGTTTTGCTGGTATCCATCTCTTTTATTTAACAATAGCTGTCAGAATACAATGGTATTGAGCATGTCTTTTTTTGTAAGTATGTTTTTCAGTTGTAGACAAACACAATATCTTTATTATATTTATTTATTTTTATGTGGTGCTGAGGATCGACCCCAGTGCCTCACACGTAGTAGGCAAATGCTTTACCGACTGAGCTACAACCCCAGCCCTGAATGCAAGTCTTTTAATATCAGAATATGTTCTGCTAAGGAAAGGAAAAGACACATCATATGCTTTAAAGTAACGTGCCACAAACTGATGTAGCTTGAGTGCTTATGTCAAGGCATGGTAGCCTATTTATTATGCATGGTGTCTGTTATAATCCTGTGAGAATTGAGGCTCACATGTATTCAGTGAATTGCCCAAGAACACATAGCTAATAAGTTAGGAAAAAAATGTGGACCATCATATATATTCTTTTCACTATATCCTGCTATTTCTGAGCTTTAAGGTTGGGGTGAGACTGGGAATGCCACCAACAAAGGGATGATCATGAAGGAACCTACCCTCTTTTCAGCCAACATCGTGAGTTTACCTTTCTTTCAGAGTACTTTCTTTGATGCTTTTTTAAAGACGTGGCTGCCGGGCATAGGACTCTTGTGTCTTTACTCATCTCTTTTGTCCTCTTTCAGGATTTTGCTCCTAGTTTAATGGTATCGGTAGTGGTGGTGGCGGCAGTGTGTTGGTCTTGTCATCCTTAATGCTAACATCTGCTTTTTAGAAACATGGTTCTGGCAAGTGTTTAGAATGTGGAATGATAAGGTCAGGTTTGTTAGGAGGCTTTTGCAGGCACAGACAGTGAAGCCTGGAGAGATTACCTACATTCCTCAGGCTCAAGTCAGATATGTATGGACTGGTATTAGCTATTGATGGGCTTACTGTATAAATTTCTTTTCTAAACAAAACTCTTATCTTCATTTCCTTCCTGTTGGAATTAAATGAAAAGTAATTTCTGAACAACTTTTCATGGCCTCTATAACTGGTACCTGCTGGTTTTAGAAACTGCTTTGATGGTAGCATATTTAAAATTGACTTTGATCTACAAAATAAACATTCATAGCATGTTTAGAAACTGATGTTTAAGATGTAGAGCTTTTCTTTTGCCTCTTATTGGGCATTTCTTTTCTCTACGCACCCACCCCCCCCTCAGTTCTGGAGATTGAACCTGGGGCACTCCACCACCAACCAATATGCCGAGCCCTTTTAATTTTTTTTAATTTTTAATTTTGACACAAGGGTTTTGCTAATTTGCTCAGGCTGGACTCAAACTTGGAATCTCTTCTCGCAGCCTCCCAGTTCCCTAGGATTATAGGTATGTGCAAGCCACCTTTCATGGTCTCATGAGGCATTTCTAATGACATGTTTTTATCTCTGTGTAATTCTTAGGTGAATATTCAGGCATTTTGGAGTTTTATATAATTAAGGATTTTATAACTTACAAAGTTACATCTTGAGGGCATTTTGAAAATTTTGGAATTTCAGTGTACTTAGAAGTGAAAAAGTCATGAAACCGGTAATAGAATTAAATGTCAGTTAGTTTTCTGAACTCTGAATGTAGGAACAAATCTCTGAATCCTTAGGAATTTGGACTTATTTCAAAACTCAGCTGTTAGAAAGCCAGTCTCCTTACTTGATGTCTTAGGAATGATCCAGCACTATTCTCAGTGTTAAGGTTAACCTGTTTATTTAACTGTTTTTTGTTGTCAGCCTTCAGTTATTTTGCAGAATAGAAGAGGTGACTACACAGGAAATGTTCTTCAGTAGATGAACCAAGCAATTTAAGCATTTGAATAGTATTGAGAAGCATCATTATAATAACACAGTGCTATTATAATATTGATGTTTCAAATTTCAATTCTTAGTCATTCAAAAAAAGTTCAGCAGGTTATACTGATACTCTACAGTATCAAAAATGAGTGCTATAATTGTTTTAAAAAAGTTTTTAAAAAGGTCAGTATTATAACCAAAAGCTCAGCCCTTGTCTCCAATGCCAATTAATGCCAATTAAATATTGACTCAGTTTTAAGAAAAAAAAGTTTATTGCTTTGCCAGCAAAGGAGAAACACATGGGATTCCTGTTCTAAAGGCTGTGACTCTTCCCATCCGGAGGGATGGGATGGAGTATTTAAAAGAACTCTTCAAGTTTTACATTCTAGATATGCTCTGGTAGGGGTCCCAGGGCACCCTGTTGGTGTGTTAGGATTCACTTGTTAATTTGGGAGATACTTATTTCCCAGATCCTCTGCAGGCTTTTCCTTCCTGTAGTGGGTTCAAGGGCAGTTAACTAGGGGAAGAAAAGATAACTCCCTAACCTTCTTAGGGAGGGGTTGGGGGAGGGGAGAAGAGGTAAAAGAAACGTTTTCTTAAAAAAATAAGCCTTAGAGCAATGAGGGCTATATTCACAAGGTAAAGGGACCACTGTTACAGTGTTAAAAAAAATTAAGCCTTTTCTTCTGTGCTTCCTTTCTGTGATAAAAATTAATTGCAGTTCTCCATGTACCAAACTTGTACTAACTGTGTGGATACAAAGATGAATAATAGATACTCTTGATCCTCAGTTTGCTAGGTAATGGTTCAAATCAACACATAAAAAAATAGAGGGCTGAGGATATAGCTCAGTTGGTAGTGTGGTTGCACATGGCCCTGGGTTCAATCCCCAGCACCACCCCCAAAAAAGATGTAATTTGTTAATTATTGTGTTTAAACTACTATTGGAGAGCATAGAAATAATAATGAACTCTTGAGGATATTTAGGGTTGGTTACCCATTAGCATTCTAATTCATGATGAATTTTCCAGTTAATACTTTATTTTCTGATGGGCTCACATAAGTGAGGTATAAGTATATGTTTCAAAAGATATTAGTTGGGGATTTCCATTGGTTAGTCTTTGGGGATGTTAGACTGTTTGGAATGAAAAATAATTTTTGTCAAGAAAAAAATCAAAAGTGACTTTAGACTGAAGATGAGCTGTATTTGCAAATTTAGTATGAAGCAGTTTGACCTCCTCAGAAGAAATTCCTATTTTTAAACTCAAGACTTTGACTGTGATCCCAACAGATCTCCATCATCCATTGGTCTATTTATTGATCCTGGGGATTGAACCCAAGGTCTCATTAAGTTGCTTAGGTCTTTGCAACTTGTCGAGGCTAGCTTTGAACTTGCAATCCTCTTGCCTCAGCCTCCCCAGCCACTGGGATTATAGGTGTGCACCACCCATCCCTTTATTTGATTAAATGAAATCTTATGAATGTTTCTAGTTTTACTTTATAGTTAAGCTTTCTTGTAATTGTGAGAAACAAATCTCTTTGATAGCATGGTTTTTGTGTGTGTGTGTCTGTCTGACATTTGAATAGGATTAGTTTTTTAAGTGGTTACTTTGTTGTTAGCATTTTTATTTTGGGATGGCATTGGTTTTGGTATTCTTTTTTAATTGGGAAACCATTATGGATTAGTATTTTTAACATTTAATAAATAGGACTTTCTCTTTAATTTCTTACTCTTCATTTGTAACATTATGTATAGTCCTCATTTTATAAAAATTATAATCTTAACTTGGAATCAGCTGGACGGGTGAAAAAGATAATGATGATGCCTTTTCCTACCACAGGGGCTACTGTTGTGTGAGACTTCTATTCTGTCCGTAGCATTAGGCAGGTATGGCAGTCCTTCCCACAACTTAACAAAGTCAGTGTTAATCATCTGACTTCATAGATAAATTGAGGAAAATTCAGACAGATGATAAGTGTCTTACCAGTTAAGGGCAAACCATTCTAAATAAAAACCTGTGAAGTGTCACTTTACTCTTTCTTTGGTATGAAGATACATTCACTTCAAGATTTTTTCTTATGTATTAAATTATGTTTTTTGGTGCATATAGCATAAAGTTCATAAAAATTTGATTAGCCTAAAGTTGTAGGAATATATTACTAGGTTTATATGCAGTAGTATATGATTTTTCCTCCTATTTGTTACTGAAAGGTATTCCATAAATATATATCTCTACTTCAGCAGATTTGAATCAAAATGGAATGGAAAGTGTAGAGTTGATAAAACTGGGTTTTCACAACAAAAAAGTCAATAGTGATGTTTTAAAAATTGCTTGACTTCACAGAGTCAATTCTAATAGTTTATTATCTTCAAAGAGAATGATGTGCCATTTCCTATTAACTACTTAATAGGAACTTGTGATTGCCATTGGAATTGCATTTATTTTATAATATGTATTTTTATGAAATCTATTTCTCTAAAATACCAGGATGCAATAATTGAATTAAGGAAATTTAGATACAGCTTGAGTATTATCCCTTACCCCAAATGCTTAAGATGGTGTTTCAGATTTCAGAGATTTTTGGATCCTGGAATATTTCCACAGATTTTACTGGTTGAGTGTTCCTTACCCAAAATCTGAAATACTCTGAAATCTGTGACTTTTTGAGCATTGTGTCAGTCATTTTAGAGTCTTTTCCCCCTCCCCTCGACTTCTCTCCCCTTTGTACCAAGGATTAAACTCAGGGGCACTCAACTACAGTGCCACATCCCCAGCCCTGTTTTGTGTTTTATTTAGAGATAAGGTCTCACTGAGTTGCTTAGTGCCTTGCTTTTGCTGAGTTTGGCTTTGAACTTGAGATCCTCTTGCCTCAGCCTCCTGAGCTGCTGGGATTACAGGCATGCACAACTGTACCCATTTTAAGAGTGTTTCAAATTTTTATTAGGGATGCTTATCCTGTATTTTACAGTTTAAGTGAAGAATGTAGAATTTCAGATACTAGTTTCAGTCCATTCTATGATGGATTTTTCAGTTGTTGAAAGCTTTATTTCCCATTTAAAGAAGAACTTTGATCATGGCTTTTGGTCAAACGTGCTTGTTTACATTATTAAATTAAGGGGAGAAAACCAATATATAAGGAAGGAGACCACAGTTAAGCTGTTAGGCACATAGAACTTTTTAGTCCCAGAAATAATGGCTTTAAACAGTGCATCCTGAGATCAATAAAGGTTACTGTTTTATTGCCTTTGGTTTTTTACTATTGTCCTCCATCTAGCATGTGTGATTAAATAATAAATATATTTCTTAGGTATAGCCATAAGGTGTCACTGAGTTGTCTTTTAGGCTTGGATCTTTTAGTTTCTTGGTTTTTCTCCTAAGTAACAAAACAGAATTACATTCTTATTTTAAAGCTGCCTGTTTCTTGCAAGTAATTGCACTTACATATCATCATATTTTTGGTGCAGCTCGTTCCCAGGGACTTCTTCTATTGTTATTTCTCCCTCAGCATGTTTCAAAACTACCAAACCTACTGAGGCATACTCTTTGGATATGCTCTTAGGAATATGGGGATCAGCATTTCAAAGCCACTTGTCCAGCCATTATGTCTGTTTTTCTGCTTTAAACACATTTCTGTGTTGATTAGATGCAGGCAGCATCCTATGAGTTGCCTGCCTGGGCAGTAATGTACAGACAGGAGAAATTTCATTTTGATTGCATCCAATGATCTTTCTATGCCCTAAAGCGTGAAAACTGATTTCTTATAATTCTGGCTTTCAAAGTGTAATCATAGCTATCTTCATTTTTATATAGGTCCCTAAATATAAACCAACCTTATTCTGTAGAGGAAATTTTCAGCTGATTTTGGGTTAATTTTATGTAATCTTTTAAAAAAAAATTATGTAAAATATCGTACATATTTTATTTCTTTTAACTGTTTATGTATTAAAATCCCTATGTGGAAAATGGAAAATGTAGGCTTGTTCCTGTGCTGTTGTAAAAAAAAATCTGAAAATTTCTCAAAAGTTATATTGGCAGAACACATTTTTGCACTATTTCTTTTTTGTTTCCCCATGTTTTTTACCAAAAACATTATGTTTTTCTGTTATTGTTTCCTCTGTTTTATTTAATGACCTTACTTCTTTACATATATTTTCTCTTATCCTGTCCACATTCTTGGTGAAACTTTGTCTTTCTTACCTCTGTTTTACTTTTCTTCCAGAGATTTCCTTCTCATTTGTCTCTGTTTTAATTGACCATCAACTTTTTCTGTGGTACTCTGTGTTTTCTTGAGGCAGTATTGAAAGTGAGTTCATTAGACACCTATCCCTTGCAGCTTAGAGTGAAAACATAAAATGTTGGAATGCATTAAAACTGGATAATCATGGTAATTTAGATCATAGTCATAAAAGTTAAAAGTTTCCTAAATGAATTTTATCATATTATCATAGGATTGGTGTAAAAGGAAGAAGGGAGGAATATGTCTGTAAAATGGTGAGCAAACAGGGAACTGATAATTGTATTGTAATGTTTAAGGACCCAGGATGAAGATGAAGAAATTATAAGCTTTATCCGTGTTGGACATGGAATCATTCCAATAGAAAATAGAGGATGTGTTACTTTTTAGAGACCCAGAAGACAGTCAAAGGACCCTCTGTGGGAGATTATAGGAGAAAGATAACAAGTTAATGGAAAGTAAACTTCATTGTAGCTTTCTTATAAAAATGGAAGGAAGTGGAAGTAGAAACAGAAAAGAAGAAAAAGAGGCTTTGCTTACAAAAATTTTAGGTTAGTGATGAAATTACAGTGAGTGACTAGCATTTTAAAAAATACACAATGAAATCTACAATCAATTGTGAATATTTATTAATTTTTAAAATGTATTTATTTTCAGGGAGATAAGGTTTTACTAAGATGCCTAGGCTGGTCTTGAATTTCTTAGCTCAAGTGATTCTCCCATCTCTGCCTCCCGAATGTTGAACTATAGGCACACATCATTGTCCTGCTTGTGAACATGTTTAAATTGATGTTTTTTGAGTTGTTAAACACCTGTACACTCTATCATTATATTCAGATTTTTCATTCAGTGTATTGATTGGTCACTTATATTTTTTCAATTAGATATACTCTCAGAGTAGCAAATTTTCTACCAAGAAAAACTCTGTTGTTGTTTCTGAATAGTTGGCTTTCCCATGAAATAAGAGCTGCTTTACATTTTATGGTATATGAGGAACTAAGGCCAAGAGAGAATTGTTCTGAAAATATATTGAAGTAGGTAACCTGCAATTTTAAAACAAATACTGGAGTTTATAAAAACTTGAGAATAGAGAATGAAAACTTCTGAATAATAAGTGTTTTGCAAGACATGAGGGAACCTTCTTGCTTTGTGTTAATATTGAATACTTTGATCTGGGTGCTGATTACAAGGATATATATCTTCTTAAAAGTCATTGAGCTGGTCAGACAGGTGACATACACTTGTGATCCCCGTAACTCTAGGAAACTGAGGCAGGAGGACCCTATGTTGAAGCCAGCCTCTGCGACTCAGTGAAATCCTGTCTCAAAATATAAAAAGTCCTAGGGCTGTACCTAAGTGGTAGAGTGCCCCTGGTTTGAGCTATATAAAGTCTTTGAGTTATATAAAGCCTAAATAAAACTTCATATGTACACATTTTGCTATATGTTAATTATACCTCATTTTTTTTAAATGCAGGGAAAAGCAGTTGAATTTTAATGGATGCTTCAGAATGAGATACTGCTTTGATTTTGTTATATCATTCATGTGTGTATATATATATATAATTAATTATCTTTGTTACTTTTAAAATGTTCTTTTAAGTGGTACTTTAGGAAGAAAAACTGGCTAATATATTTCATTTATAACTGCCAAGAGCTGAAATTTCTGAACACTAACCTCTGCTTCAGATTCCTGCTGTTGCTTCTGCACTATTAGTTGGTGTCAGTGGGGAGTTAACAGCACTCAATTTAACCTTGCTGTTTGTATTCTGTTTTGAGTTTTTTTCTTTTTTTCTCATTTAACTTCCTTACCTAGATCCCCCATTTTGAAGATCTTGCATGCACCACAGGGATGTACGGTGAAAAGAAAGACTAGTGCTAGAGTGCAGATAAGCACACAATAAAAGAACATTTAAAGATAATATGAAGCTACAAGACCTTCTTTTCAATTTTTCTGGGCACATAGAGGCATTGGCTGTGAAAATTGTTGGAACATGAGAAAAACTGAGTGAGGCTATGCATGCTGTTATTTTTCTGTGAGGATTAATCGACTTCTTTAAAAATATGTAGGAACTATATTAGAAGGGATTAATTATAGGTTATATGTTCAGATAGTGGGGCATCTCTGTAACTGATATGCCTGAATCTCCTCATGAACAAAGCAGTATCTCACCAGAAGCACTCCTCTCCTTCCTCCACATTAAAATTATAGAGTCTATTAAGACTTGAGACCACATCACTGACTCTCAATTCACCATCTCACTCATCCTGTGTGCCTTTCTTGGCCCTTTTATCCTGTAAATGCTGAACCTTGTCTGTTCTAAACAGTCTTAGTAACCTGATGGGAGGAACTATACTTTGAAGAGAGGTGCCCAAGGCCCAGATCTCTGCTTTCTCCTTAACCACCCCTATCTTACCCCGGTGTAGAAACATCTTCCCTGAAATGGACTTCCTGGAATCCTGCTTAATTTAAAGACTTACTACACTTATTTATTTTATTTTATTTTTTGATACTGGAGATTGAACCCAGGGATGCTTTATTACTGAGCAACATCTCCAGCCCTTTATTTCATTTTTTATTTTGAGACAGGGTTTTGCAGAGAGCCTTACCAAGTAGCTGAGGCTGCCCTTGAACTTGTGATCTTTCTGCCCCAATCTCTCCAATATCTGGGATTGCAGGCCACCATACCCAGCTAAGACTCACCACCCTTGTGAGTGATATTAAGTGATCTTTGCTTTTCCTGATTAAAGACCACTGAGTAAAGTACAAAATTAGTAGAAATGGAAAGGAAAGAAGGGTGGCTCAAATTTTGGAGATCCTATAAGAACAGGAATAATATAACACTGTTGTGGGATAAACAGGAAGGAAAGCTCAGCTTCTCAATTCCTTAGCTTCTAATTCCTTTCGTTTCCAACCACTACTTTGCTCATTGCTAAAACACTCTTCTCCTGGTCTCAAACATGAGATTATACAAGTTTCATTTTCATTTATCAGGCACATTGCTAGGGACTGAAGACTTTAAGGCACAGACAACAGCAAACACCTCCAGTGGAGTGGAGGGAGGCATAGATCCAGCTGTATATAGCTGGGAGATATACATTCTTGCTACTCTAAATAGGTATTCTAAAAGCATTTCTCCAAAGATGCCTTGCTTTGGTGATTAAGGAGTATAATAACCCAGGTATTGTACTATAAAGTCTACTCTTACACTAAGATGTCATACATCCTGGCTCACACTGTTGTTCAGGCATAATCATTTTTAATAATAACAACATCATTTTCAAAATGTTGGATGAAAAAACATAGAATTCTTAGTTTATGGGGAATGTTTAGCAAGAGCCCAAAATACTGACACGTGGTATTTAGTATTTCGGAGTTAAAGTGGAAGGAAATGATATTTTCAAAATATCCTAAATGCTAATGTTCTTTAACTGTTTTTCAGGACAAACAGCTTTTTGGACAGAGGATTCTTGTGACCATGATACAATATATAATTCCAGTATCATTACCTATACAGTCAATATGAAATAACCTAATATTTTAAATATTAAGCCAAAGTAATGGCATGTAATCTTTATAACAGAATACTCAAAATTGGGAATTTGAGCTTTAAATAATAAAATTAAATAGCCAGTTCTTTAGTTAAAGGTAACATTTATTCTTGGGTCTTCATTTTGAACTTTGTTTTTTAAACTCATGAATGTAGAAAATATGATAATTAAAAACGTCAATTTTAGGAGGTAAATGTTCATTTATCTCTTTTCCCTTAAAAAACAGATTACTTAATATAGGCTATTCTGTATATTTGAATGTCTAAATACCAACTAGAATAAGTAAAACATGTTTTGGTAGGAAAACAATTTTTTTTTTGAACTAAAACTAATCAACCATTGTTAGAGTGCTATAAAATTGTACTTAAGAGAGATACAGACTCCAATTATTAAAGTTAATGGCCTCTAGTTACTTCACCTTGCTTTGTCCAGGATATTAAGTATGCAGAACCCATGATTTAATTATCACCTGTTAATATTGGCTCTAAGTTCGCTTCTGTCATTTCAGGGATGAAATGAAAGTGATGAGCCAATTAAAAATCATTGTCTTCCTACTCAAAATGCCAGCCTACTAACTATATCCAAAGTATGGGATTTCTTGGGACTTTCAAGGTAGAATTGCTTCCTTTAGGTTTTGTTATGTTAAATTTCTATTTTTGTCCATTTGTCATTCTAATTTTAAGTATATAGATTATATAAAATTATATTTTCACATTATGTATCTTAAAAACCATTAACAGTGGAGTTAAATTATTCTACAATAATAAAATGCAAAAATAGGGGTTGAGAGTGCAGTACAGTGGTAGAGCATTTGCCTAGCATGTGTAAGACCCTGGGTTTCATCCCAAGCACTGCAGTAAAGGTGGTGAAGCAGCAGGAATAAAAAGAAATCTATCCTCTTATTTCTGTTTGAACATCATAAGATATAATAGAACACCAGAGATTGTGGTGCAATAGGAGGGTTAGCTTATCCTAAAATCTCATTGATATACACTAGAAAAGTATGCAGTTGATTTACAGTAATTTATTAGAAAGTTTGTCTCCTCTATTCTCTTTATGTACCATTCTACTGAAATCTAATTTTATCAGTTCACTCATGGGGATCAAACTCTGGAAAATTAATTTGTGCTAACCAAACTCACAAGAGATTCATTTATAAACTAGTAAATCACTTTTTAATTTACCATGTAAATGCTGCCTGATTCAAAACTGAGAAGAATTCATATGCCACTTTTGAGTTCCCGTCATTCTCAGCACAGGCATTTCAGTGAAAATAGAGGTAAATATAAAGTCCTCCTCGTCACTGTGTTTATACTCTGATGAGAGGACTTGAATAAAATACAAGTCAGACTTTAATAAGTACATGGTTGGTATGTAGTGGTTAAATGTATAAGAGAGGTCCCTTTCTTTTTACTAGGTAAACTCTTACGGTTAGGAAACCAAATTGAACTTGTTTCTCTTAAACCATTGCTAGATAATAAATTAACCTAGGTTGGCCTCAAACTTGATCTTTCTCCCTAAATCTTCTGAGTAGCTAGGATTATAGGTGTATGCCTTTGCAGCCAGTATCATCATCTTTTTTTCCTGACATGTTTCTATATAAATAACCAGTCTTTAACCTAGAACACCTTTGCCCAGATATACATTCTAGAAACTGTACAAAGTTTTAAATCCTTTTATTGTGTCCAAATGTATGAAAAACCCACTCTGTCTGCAGTTGTTGTTACATCAGCCTTTTTATTTCTGTACTTTAGAGTCATTGTGACTAAGGTATTCCAAAGGTAGTGCATAACACAAAAATTAAATTATGTGCAAAGTATCCTTAAAAATTCCATAATAGGCCAGGTGCCGTGACGCACACCTGTAATCCCAGCACTTTGGGAGGCTGAGACAGGAGACAGGTCCAGATGGATTCTCAGCAGAGTTCTACAAGACTTTCAAAGAAGAATTAATACCAATACTCCTCAAACTATTTCATGGAATAGAAAAAGAGGGGACCCTTCCAAACTCATTCTATGAGGCGAGTATCACCCTGATTCTAAAATTAGACAGACACATTAAAGAAAGAAAATTTCAGACCAATATCCCTAATGAACATAGATGCAAAAATTCTCAATAAAATTTTTGTAAATGGCATACAAGAACATATTAAAACAATAGTGCACCACGATCAAGTGGGGTTCATTCCAGGGATGCAAAGTTGGTTCAACATACAGAAATCAATTAACGTAATCCATCACATCAATAGACTTAAAAATAAGAGTCATATGATTTTATCAATCGATGCAGAGAAAGCATTTGACAAAATATAGCACCCTTTTATGTTCAAACACTAGAAAAACTAGGGATAGTAGGAACATACCTCAACTTTGTAAAAGCTATCTATGCTAAACCCAAGACCAACATCATCCTAAATGGAGAAATATTGGAATCATTCCCTCTAAAAACGGGAACAAGACGGGGATGCCCTCTTTCACCATTGCTATTCAACATAGTCCTTGAAACACTAGCCAGAGCAATTAGACGAAAGAAATTAAAGGGATACGAATAGGAAAAGAAGAACTCAAACTATCATTATTTGCAGACAACATGATTCTATCCTTAGAGGATCCAAAAAATTCTACCAGAAAACTTCTAGAATCAATAAATGAATTCAGCAAAGTAGCAGGATATAAAATCAACACCCATAAATCAATTGCATTTCTATATATCAGTGATAAACCCTCTGAAAGAGAAATTAGGAAAACTACCCCATTCACAATAGCCTCAAAAACAAACAAACAAACAAACAAACAAACCTTGGGAATCAATTTAACAAAAGAGGTGAAAGACCTCTACAGTACAAACTACAAGACACTAAAAAAAAAGAAATTGAACAAGACCTTAGAAGATGGAAAAATCTCCCATGCTCTTGGATAGGCAGAATCAATATTGTCAAAATAGCCATACTACCCAAAGCGCTATATAGATTCAATGTGATTTCAATTAAAATCCCAACGTTATTCCTTAGGCAATCATGAAATTCATTTGGAAGAATAAGAGACCCAGAATAGCCAAAGCAATCCTTAGCAAGAAGAGTGAAGCAGGAGGCATCACATTACCAGACCTTATATTATACTACAAAGCTATAGTACCAAAAACAGTATGGTACTGGCACCAAAATAGACATGTAGACCAGTGGTACAGAATAGAAGGCACAGAGACAAACCCACTTAAATACAGTTATACTAGACAAAGGAGCCAAACATGTACACTGGAGAAAAGAGAGTCTCTTCAATAAATGGTGCTGGGAAAACTAGAAATCCATATGCAGCAAAATGAAACTAAACCTCTATCTCTCACCATGCACAAAATTCAACTCAAAGTGGATCAAGGACCTGGGAATTAGACCAGAGACCCTACGCCTAGGAGAAGAAAAAATAGGCCCAAATCTTCATTATGTCAGATTAGGATCTTACTTCCTTAACAAGACTCCTATAGTGCAAGGAGTAAAATCAAGAATCAATAAATGGGATGGATTCAAACTAAAAAGCTTCTTCTCGGCAAAAGAAACAATCAGTGAAGTGAACAGAGAGCTGACATTCTGGGAACAAATCTTTGCCACACACACATCTGATAGAGCACTAATCTCCAGGATATATAAAGAACTCAAAAAAATTAACACCAAAAAAACCAAACAACTCAATCAATAAATGGGCCAAGGAGCTGAACAGAAACTTCTCAGAAGAAGATACACAATTGATCAACAGACATACGAAAAATGTTCAACGTCTCTAACAATTAGAGAAATGCAAATCAAAACTAATCTAAGATTTCATCTCATGCCAGTCAGAGTGGCAATTATCAAGAATACAAACAACAATAAGTGTTGGCGAGGTTGTGGGGAGAATGGCACGCTCATACATTGCTGGTGGAACTGCAAATTGATACACCCAATCTGAAAAGCAGGATGGAGAGTCCTTAGAAAATTTGGAATGGAACCACCATTTGATTCAGCTATCCCACTCCTCGGTCTATACCCAAAAGACTTAAAAATAACATACTACAGTGAAGTAGCCACTTCAGTGTTTATTATAGCAGTTCAGTTCACAATAGCTAAACTGTGGAACCAACCTAGATGCCCTTAGATAGATGAATGGATAAAGAAACTATGGTATATACACAATGGAATATTACTCAGCAATAAAAGAGAATAAAATTATGGCATTTGCAGATTAAATGGATGGAGTTGGAGAATATCATGCTAAGAGAAGTAAGCCAATCCTAAAAAACCAAATGCCGAATGTTGTCTCTGATAAGTAGATGCTGATCCATAATGTGGGGGAGGACATGGGAAGAATGGAAGAACTTTGGTCACAGGGGTGGGAGGGGGGAGGGGCATGGGGACAGTACAAATGGTAGAATATGATGGACATCATAGCCCTATATGACTGCATGTATATATAGGGCTATATATTTATATGTATTTGGCTATATATTTATATATATTTTGTATGACTGCATGTATGTTGTGATTCTACATCACATACAACCAGAGAAATGAAAAGTTGTGCTCAATCTGTGTACAATGAATCAAAATGCATTCTACTATCATTATACCTAAATTGAATGAATGAATGAATGAATGAATAAAATAGAGGAAAGATCTGTAGGGTAAGTGAAGGAAATTGAGAGGGAGGAACAAGATATAGAGGATAGGTGAAGGGTAGAGTGGAATGAATCTGATAGAACTTGCATATATGTACATACATTAATATAACACAGTTTATCTCAGCATCAAGCATATCCAGAAGACACTAATTAAACAAAAAACTGTAAAATTGCTGAAAGTCAATAGAGAAGAGAGAGGGGTCCGGGGTGGGAGGAGGACGGAAGGGAAAAGTGCTAGGTACTAAATTAGAGCAATTTATATTCTATGCCTTTGTGATTATGTCAAAATGTATCCTAGTGTTATGTAGAACAAAAAGAATAAATAAATAAAAAGAAAAAATGTTATACATTGCTTCTGAGCTTCAGAAGCCCAGAAGATAATTAAGATCAATGATTTGAGTAGTATTTAAGCTTATGAGTGTCAGGAAATGTGACCTCTTAAAGAAGTAACTATTTAAAAGCTTGTTTGTTTATATATTTAAAATGTGCAAAGGACCAGAAGTAAGAGAGAGTAACATTTTTATTTTAAATCAAATTACAGGCAGAGCATGGTGGTACACACCTTTTATCCCAGCAGCTCGGGAGGTCAAGACAGGAGGATCACAGTTCAAAGCCAGCCTCAGCAACTTAGCAAGACCTTGTCTCAAAATAGAAAATATTTTTTTTAAAAAAGGGCTGGGGATGTGGTTCAGTGGTTAAGTACCCCTGGGTTTAATCCCCAATAACCCCTTCCCTCCAATCACAAAGGTCAGCTGTTTCTTACAATAGGAGTAAGAGGCAATTGGGATAACATAAAGGTGTAAATCTTGAAGGACATTGTAATCCATATTAACCATTTCTTTAACTGAAGACAAAGAAGAGTAATTCAAGAGTTTTTTGTCAAAGTAATACTTTCAGGCTGGAGTTTTAGGATCTAGCAGTGTAATTTAAATCATACCCTTCGTAAGTACTATACTTTAAAATCTTAAGCACTGGTTTTATTGTGAGCGTATCAATAACATTTGGCAGAGAAGTTGATATTCATATTTTAAAATGACTTCAGATTTTAAAACATGAAGGATTTGATGGAAGAAGAATAGTTTTGAAAAACAGTTAAGATGTTATTCCCTTATTATAACCACATATAATGTAGGTGTAGAGGGGAGGGGTGAGAAACTCAGTTTTTACCTAGGCAATGTTTGAATAATGCATACATTTTTTTGAGGGGATGTAGCAGAATAATTCACATATGAGCATGCAAATTTAAGATATCATTGGGACATCCAAATGGAAATGTTCAGTAGGCAATTGTATATATAGATTAGCAAACTTGGAGGAAATCTGAGTGTGGTAACTTGTACATGTGATCCCAGTGACTTGGGAGCCTGAGTCAGGAGGCTCACAAGTTAGAGACCATCCTCAACAGTTTAGTGAGATCTGACTCAAAATAAAAAATAAAGTTGGGAAATAAAGTAGCTCAGTGGTACAGTGCTCCTGGATTCAATTCTCAGTCTCTTACCCAACTGCTTTCCGCAGCCCCCCCAAAACAAAAACAAAAACAAAAAACACCACAAAACACTTAGATGAAAAACTCTGGATGTGGGATGTAGATTTGGAAGTACAGCAAATGATCGTTAAATATAGGAAAGTAAGTGAACCATAAGTATATAGAACGAGGAAGAAGTCATCTGGCTCTTAAAATGATATTAATCAATGGATTAACCCACTGATTAGCTTACATTTCTCATAACCTAATCATTTCATCTTTGAGCATCCTTGCATTGTCTAACATGAACTTTTTGTGGAATACGTCATGTCCAAACCATCACAATCCCCTATTCCTCTTTATTGTTTAATAACTGGTATTATTTTAGTAGGTTCTACCTTTTTCAGTGGAAATCATTTTACTCACGTTGTGGGTTGAATTGCCATCTGTGGGCCAATCTGTGGACCTAGCCATTATTGATCACTTCTTTGAGAAAATGCATTGCTTTTCTTTTCTTTTTGTTGTTTTTACTTATACATGGCAGTAAAGTATAATTAGACTTATTTATACAAACATGGATTATATCTTATTCTAATTAGGATCCCAGTCTTGTGGTTGTACATGATATAGATATTCACTGTGGTGAGTTTTTCTTACTTTGAAGAAAATTGAGGGTATAACTTTAGGAGCATAGCTATATCTGAAAATACTTTCTTCCAGGTCCCTATTTGGCCCAGTCTTTTCCTGTTTCCCAGAGTTTGATGATAATATACTTCTATTGTAGGACTTTTAAACTAAGTTATTCTATACTGTTATACTAATATCATTACCATGAACAGGTAAATAGTGTGTCCATTGATGAAATGATTATTTCTAAAGAAAAACATTTCAGTTTCATGTCATAGAAAACTACTAATAAATTAATTCCAAAATTCGTCTAATATGCGGTGCATTAGAAGAGCGCTTAACACTTGTACACTGGAAAGTTAGCTGTTTGGACATTTAATGTAACTTCAAATTCTCAGAGGGATTAAAATTATTGCATCTTAATAATAATATAAAGGATCATTTTTTTTTTTTTGGTACCAGGGATTGAACTCAGGGGTACTCGACCACTGAGCCACATCCCCAGTCCTATTTTGTGTTTTATTTAGAGACAGGGTCTCACTGAGTTGTTCCTTATCGCCTCACCATTGCTGAGGCTGGCTTTGAACTCGCAATTCTCCTGTCTCAGCCTCCCAAAGTGCTGGGATTACAGGCATGCGCCACCATGCCTGGCAAAGAATCTAATCATTTTCATGCTTTTAATTAATTATCTTTTAGTCTGAGTTGCAATTATTATTGTATATTCTCCTCTTATTTGCAAGCATTTGATTTAGAATCATGTTCTTTTTTAGTAACTTTACTGTAAAGGAATCCATTTCTGATTATAGTATTTACAGAAACGACTGCTTCCTGTCTGCCCTGAGCTGTGTTTCATCATTTGGTGCAGTGATTCAGTATGCCCTTAAAATGTTTCTTCTTTCTGCCTGGTTTGTAGTCTCTTTGTTTTAGATCATGATGTAGCAGCTGCTTGGATAGCCTTCTGCCATCACTTTACAGTAGTTATGTAGCATTCCACATGGCTTCAAGGATGATAAATTGGCAAGACTCCAGGGCCTATATTGTAATCTTGCTTTGTCATTTAATGTTGTATATCTCATAGCTGACACTGATGAAACTGCATAAAAAATCAGATGTGATCTTAGCTGAGCCAAATCACACTTTCTTATGCAGAGTTAGGTTACATTTTGATCAATTTCATGGCAGATATTAACACTGTTCAGAAAATTGCATTATTTCTTTGATGTCTTTTCCATTCACCAATCTGTTCTTCCAGGTTTGACTTCTGAGATATATATACTGATTTGTACTTGGATTGAAATATGTCCCCTCAAAACAAACAATTTAACGGTGTGGTTTAACCCACACTCCGCTCCATGAGCATACATTCTGTTATTATAATTAGAATGTATAGAACTGACCTTTTAAAGTTTTTTCAAAACTGATTTTCCCTGACATTGGAGTCGTATTTTCATACATACATAATTGTGTCTGCTTGGTGTCCTAACCAGTCTCTGTTAGAGAATTTAAAAACTTTGCTTATTAGGACCTGTTTGTAGGAAACTGGAAAAAATGTGTCAGTGTTAAAAGGAAATTAGATTTGTCAATATGTTGCTTCAACTTACATACTACATTCATGTATCTCTTCATTATAGGGAAATGTTCCTTAGTTGCTTTTGTTATAGCATGTAGAGACCCAGTAAAAAGGAAATTTATGAATCTGCTTTTATCATAACATGACATACTTTTGCAGTAACACTCTTTTTTAAAGAAGTGAAATGAATACACTCTCAAAAGTGATGATGAAATGTATAGTAAATACATAAACTAATAACAACCATTTATTATCAATAATTATATACTGTACGTAATTGTGCTACACTTTTGTAAAACTGACAGAGCAGAAATTTTGTTTACACCAGTATCACCACCAGCATGTGAATAATACATTGTGCTACCACATGCATTGCATTGTTACCACAGTTAGGGTATCATTAGGCAATAGGAATTTTTTCAGCTTCATTGTAATCTTACAAGATCATTATTGTAAAGATGATCCATCATTGATTACTAAGTTGTTAGGGCACATGACTATTACAGAGTCAAGATATCATTAATGCAGTTTTTTAAAAATAGTTTTAGGCCTATAGCTTTATTTTAGTTATTTAACCACTGTTTATGCATTAAATTAGGAATAACATTATAAATAAGTTACAAAAAATTCATAAAACTTTTTGAAAGTATTCCTAACTGCCATTATTGTTTTATTTTTATTATTCCATGAGAATTTGAGAAATTTGGGTAGGAAAGTAGGTTTATGTGTTGGGTTGGGACTTTTCAGAATAAACTTGAGTTTTTTCAACTCATTTGACACAAAATTAGTTTACCTAAATTACACAGAATTACAGGCTTAATTTTTCTGGATCAGAACTGAATGCTCCAACTCTTTCTCTAACATTATTTGATGTAAATGGTTGTCATAAACAATTTAGAATGTCTTAGACCATTCAGGCTGCTATAACAAAACACTATAAATTGTGTGGTTCATAAATAACATAATTCTAGAAGCTGTGAAAACCAAGATTGAGGTACTAGCAGATTTTAGTGTGTAGTGAGAGCCCTCTTCCTTCTCCATAGTTTATTGCTGTGTCTTCACTGCATTAAAGAAGCTACTGATCCTAGGCTTCTTTTGTAAGGACACTAATCCCATTTAAGAAGGCTTTTCTTTTATGAACTTTGTCACCTCCTGAAGGGTATACCATTATGTTGAGTGTTAAGATTTCTACATAGGAATTTAGGGGAACATAAATATGTAGATCATAGGATAGAATGTTTGTGAAGGAATAAAAATGACTGCTATAGTCCAATCCTTAAAAGGCACAAGCTTATTCTGTAGATGGAAGATTAAAATATTCATCTAATTTTTATTATAAATTCAGAACTATTCATTTTGAAAACTAAGGCATTTGCTTAATTTGCTATCTGTTGGCAACCTGGTTCCCTGGTTTTCTTTATAGTTGTACAAATAATACATTGACCCCCATGTAAATTTTTTCAGTTTTTCTAATTAAAACACTTTTACAACTTATTGTGTCTAAGTCACCTATTTGGGAATTAAATTTTCTTCAGGAGCTTAAAATAATTCTCAAGCCTGAAGCAGTTAAATTGGTGTGGGTGTGTGTTGGTGGGTGCTGGGCTGGGCTTTGAGACTTTAAGCATTCAGTAACTTATTGGGTTATCATAGGGTCATCATGAGATGAGTGAAAATTGAATAATAAGAGATGCTTGGACATGAAGTTCACCTGCTTGTAATTTTGATATGAATGCCAGTTAAGTATGGAAGTGTTAGCTAGTTCAAATTGTCAGTATATAAGCACCCTACCTGTTCCTTTAAGTAGAGTTGGGTTGGGCTGGAGAATTGTAGATCTTGAAGGCACAAGGAGGCAAAGCTGAGCAATTTATCCAAAGCCTCTTGGAGTATGTGTAATGCATCAGAAATCATTCCAAATATTATATCTAGCAAAATTTATACAAGTCTACTGCATTTTTTGACTGTAGGTATTATTGTTGGAATGATCTAATAATCTAGTAATCTGTATCAGATGATGCAATCAGGGAAGATAGGTGTGAATTGTCAGTGTTCCTTTAAAAGTACATCTACAAACAGTCTTAAGAGTTTAAAAAAAAAAAAAAGACAAATATTGTATGATTCCACTTACATGAGGTACCTAGAATAGGCAGAATCATAAAAACAAAGTAAAATAGAGATTACTAGGGGTAGAAGCTATAGGTAAATGGGAAGTTTAATTGGTGTGGTTTCTGTTTGGAATGTTGCAAAGGTTTTTGGAAATGAATGTTATAGTTTTACAACATTGTGAATATACTTGATGACATGGAATTGTTTTTTTAAAAATAGGCCACAATAAATTTTATGTATATTTTACCACAATAAAAGGAGTAATCAGTTACTCTCAATTTAAAAAGACAAGGTGGAAAAAAAAAACAAAACATACAGTGGTACCCTCTTATCTGCAGGGGATATGTTATAAGACTTCCATTGGATGCCTGAAGCTGTGGATAGTGCTGAATTCTATACGTGCTAAGTTTTTTTTCCCTACACACATACATATACTGAAGTTTAATTTATAAATTAGGGGAAATAAGAACTTAACAGTAACTAGTAATAAAACAGAACAAGTAATATACTGTAATCAAAGTTAATGTGAATGTGATTTCTTCTCTTCTTCTCAAAAGTCACAGTATCAATATTTTCATACCAATGTTGTCTTCAGGTAACTGAAACTATGGATAATGGAGAACTCATTAAATAAAATGCTAAGGAGACTATTGACAAAGTGCCAAATAAGAGCAAAGGTACTGTGGCCCAGAGCTATATAACAGGGCTATACAGCCTTATAGCACTAAACATCTTCCCTGTGTGTGGTGAGAGCTAAGTAAGAAAGAGCTGCCCAAGCCATAAAAACTTAATCGTGTCTCCATTTGGTGAGGTCTCTAAAGTTGGTGCCCAAGAGTGCTTGTTTATTGAAGCTAGGTCTTAGAATACAGTTAATGAATTTTTTTTTCAAAATGTTATTGTATTTTTTATACCTTTATTTTATTTGTTTATATTTTACGTGGTGCTGAGGATCGAACCCAGTGCCTCACACATGCTAGGCAAGTGCTCTACCACTGAGCTACAGCCCCAGCCCTAGTTAATGAAGTTTTTGTACAGTCATGCTTTTGGGATTTCAGTAGTCTCATTAAAATATCCTAGGATCACTTTTACATTGTCGGAGGTATTGTAAATTAGTACAACTACTATGGAAATTAGTGTAGAGATTCCCCAAAAGACTAGGTAGGCATGAAGTCATGATATGACCCAGCTATATCACTTCTTGGTAATTATGCTAAAGAATTAAAGTCAGCATGCAATAGTGATCCATTTATAGTAGCACGGTTCACAATAGCCAAACTATGGAACCAGTCTAGGTTTCCATCAACAGATGAATGTATAAAGAAAATGTGGTATATATACATAAAGAAAAATGTGGTGTGTATATACACATACACACACGCACACAATGGAGTTTTATTCAGTCATAAAGAAAAATGAAATTATGTAATTTTCAGGAAAATAAAGAAACTTGAGAACATCATGTTCAGCAAAATAAGCCAAACTTGGAAGGTCAAGGGGTCCTATGCTTTCTCTCATATTTGGAAGCTAGAGAGGAAAAAGAAAAAGAAAGGAGGGAGGTAATCCCATGAAAAGCAACAGTGGAATAGAGGTAGGGATTAAGGGGGTGGATAGAGGGAGGGAGGAGGAAGTGCTGGGGAGGAATATTGGCCAAATTATATTGTTATATTGTGTGTATGTATGAATATGTAACAACAGACCCCATCATTATGCACAAATATAACCCCATCATTATGCACAAATATAATACATCAATTAAAAAAACATGGAGGAACATAAAAGACAAATAAAATTAAATAAATATACTTTCTAAACTTTAAAATTATTTTATAGAATTTCAGTTTTAGTACAACCAACTATTGTCAGTGTCTAAAACTATCAGTCTAGATGTTCTGTAAAATAGCGTTTATGGAAATAGTCTTTAATGCTCTTTGTCACTTTTGAAGAAATAGTTTTATGAAGATGATTCAATATGGCCAATTTTGTGCAGAATATATTTTCAAAGACTATGAAAATTTTGTTCACATAAATGTAGTTTTCTTTACCTGACATACTAGTTTTTTCCAAAGTATGTGATTGAAAGATGTCAACTAGTTTACTGGTTTTAAAAATATGGTCCTCAGTATATATTAGATATATACTGTGTCTTAACAAACAAACATAACTCTCTTGGATAAACAAACAAAATGCCACAGCCTTCTTAATTTGAAATTTCAAAATAAACCAAATTCAGGTATCTGATTCTTTTTAGCTCCAGAGTTTATATAATGAGAGATATTTCATTAAAAGTATTTCGGTCCAAGTTTTGGATAATGACATCATCTCAAAGAATTTGTTTACTTCCTGTGTTTGGTAGTATGAGTTCATTTAGGGAGCATTTGCTTTAAGAGTGATATCTTTATCATGGCTTCAAATAATAAAATGATGTCAATAGAATGAAATGTTGCTTTAAGACATTATTACCTTACTTCTCCATTATTTTGCGGAATGCCCTTTGAATATAAAGATATTCCACTGGAATATCTATTCCAAAAACAAATTGTCATTGAAATATAATAACTAGATTATATTACATATGTGTCAATTTTGGTTTCTGGTGGCTTACATTTATATACAAGTAGGTGAGACAGTTTAGCATGTAAATATAACTGTAGGGCGTGAAAAGATTTAAAGGACTTGACCATTGACCTGTGTAATGAAAGTATTGTTTTGGTTTGTTTTATAATGTAGAACCTATTGTAGGTTATGGTGAGACCAATGGCAGAGTGGAAAGTCCCTTTTTGAAATAAGCTTTAATATGGTCTACCATAATATATAACATTTTGCTTAGTACTTAACCAATTCACTCATTTATTCAATAAATTGAGTACCTGATGTGTGCAAGACTCTGTGTGAGGTCCTTTGGCTTGGTGCCTAACCACATGGAAATGAAAATCTACTGATGTTCTCTGTTATTCAAGAGATGATATTTATAGTTGGGAGGCAGATAGCTTGGATTTGCATTCTGGCTTTTCCACTTACTGGCTGCTTGACCTTGGGTTAACTTTTTATGTAGTTAAAAAAAAAGAAAGACAAAGAAGAGGAGGGTGACTCTACTATCATCTACTTTATTGGATTTTGTGAAGACTAAATAAATAAATTTGTGAAGGACTTAGGATAGTAGGCTATAATAAATGTTAGCTATTTTTATTATTTGAACACAGATGCTTAGAAAAATTACACACTAAAAGGATCTTAACCTGGTCTGGGAGAGTCAAGAATGACATTCCTGGGGACGTGATTTGGTCAAGAAAAGTGAATAATGTTGACTGATTAAGTAGGGAGAAAGAAGTAAACTCAGTCTTAGGCTGAGAAAAGTAAATTTGAAGATCAGAAAGAAGCATGAGCAGAGTGGCTTGCCACTGTAAAGAGCTAAGTGAAGACAAGGCAGAAGAAATGATGGAGGCCAAATCTTATAGAGCCTTTGGGGAGCCTGTGAAGGATGGTTTAAAGCAAGGTACTAACATGATTGAATTTTCATTTTACAATAATTTCTCTGAATTCATACAGCAAACTGTACTGAAATGGAGCATAGTATATGTGAAGAGCATAATCAAAAAGCTATTGGAAGTGAGATGACAGAACTCAGTGTAAGGTGGTAAATAGATGGAAAGAAGTATATCCATCAGAATATATTAAGAGATAAAGTAGACATGACTAAATGCTTTATTGAATATGAAGGATGAAGGAGAAGAAATGTCAGTGAGGATTCCTAGTTTCAAGTGGAAGACAGATTGCCGATAAGAAGTGGAGGGACTATTCTGAGAAACTTGTGTTCATCAGTTCTCTGTTGCTATGACAAAATACCTGAGCAAATCTGCTCATAATGAGGAAGGTTTTATTTTGGCTAATGGTTTCAGTCAATAGTTGCTTGGGGCCCATGGCAGCAAGTTCATTGGGGTGGGAACACATGGCAGAGGAAGCCTGTAGAACACATGGTGGCCCAGAAGCAAAAAGAGACAGAAAGCAGCTGGGGCCCAATATCCTCTTCAGGGGCACAGCCAAAATGACCTAACTTCCTTCCACTAGGCTCCACTCACTAAAGGTTCAACTACCTCCCAACAGCATCACAGGCTAGCAGCCAAGCCATGGGCCTTTAGGAGACATTCAAGATCCAAATTATAGCACTGATGACATGCTAGAGTTTGCTTATATTGAGGAAGTTCTGTAGAGCAGTGATTCTCAAGGTGCTACACCAGCAGCATCAGTATCACATGAGCACTTGTTAAAATAAATTATCAGGTCCTACCATGGACTTAGTAAATCAGAAAGCTTGGGTGTGAGGCACTCCTATTCTATATTTTAACAAGCCCTTAGGTGATTCTGATGCATGATAAAGTTTAAGAAACACTGTTTTTAGAAGCATGATGGAAAGTTTTTGGAAGAGGGACAGATGAATGCTAGAATCAAGCCACAGACTTGTTTAGTTCTATGGAATATTAGTGCTTTTGAGCAGGGGTTAGCAAACTGTAGCCAAGGGGCCAAATTTTTTCTACCACCTAATTTTGTACAGCCCACAACTAATAGTTTTTATAATTTCTTGATGGTTTTGGGGAAAAGAAATTAAAACAATGTGAAATTCACATTTCAGTATCCTTAAAGTTGTATTGGGATGCATTTACATTCATGTTTTGAATATTTTCTTCTTTTTCTTTTTTTAGCATCTGTAGAATTTATTTAACATAACCACAGAAGCATTGTCTTCGTGCTGTCACACACAGACACAAACACAGATACAGCACAATATCCATATTTAGCCCAAGTGCATTCCTTTTGAGGATCATTTATATGTCTTCATATGCCACAGGCCATCATTTAAATAATGGATATTTTCAATGCCAATTTCTTTGTTGACTTTCTCAATATCTTCTGCAGACATCTCCATGACTTCAACACATACAGCATGCTGTTTTCCTTCTTCCATGATTGCAACAATGGTATCTACTGCAGCGGGGTAAAGCTTAGCTTCAGGAGAATATAAGCCTGGACACATGATATTTGCTCCACTGAGTATAAATTTGATAGCTCCTTCATCAACCTGCTGGTGTGGCAGAATAAAAGAATATTTGTGAAGTAATCTTAGGGTTGGATTAAAGACCCTTCTCTTTGTCTAAAAAATAGTAATTCTCCATTTACTATAAGGATTTCTATATGTTTGTGGCATTGGACTATTCTGATAGGATCCTTCGTAGGCATGATTTGATTAAGCCATTGTTCATTGTCTGGAAATGGCTGTATCAACTGGTTCTTAATACCCTTAAAAACTGATGTTTTCAACTGGATACAGTTGGATGCATTTTCTTTTTCATCAGATTTCTCGAACCTGATCCAAAGTGAAGGGAGTGACAATAGGGAGGGGCCCAGAAAGGGAGAGAAATTGAATTAGCAAGGATCCAGCAGATCCCCTTACAGGAGGAAGGCCGGCAATGACAGTCAGAGCTGTTGTCATTATCCAGTGCGTTTGAATATTTCCTATGGCTACTTTGGTTCTGTGATGCAGGAGTTGAGTGAGTAACTGACAAAAAGCATACAAAGCTGGCTATTCTTACTATCAAGTCTTTTATAGGAAAAGCTTGCCAACTTCTGCACTAAAATGTACTGTGTTTAGTGATTGAAAACAAAATAAGTTCAATACTCCAGTCTCTAGACAGAGCCTAATGGACAGATGTGCCAACTTGCTTGATTTGGAATTGCTTTGTGCTTTGTAGGGACCTGCAATCCCAGAACCCATGGTTTTCCCTGGTAGTAACTTACCTGGTGCTTTTTGTAATCATTCTTGGAGAATTTTTAGTGAAAATGATTCAATATTATTTATTTTATGCAATGACGTTGTCTTGGTATTGAATGTACTGTAAGAAGATCCTACATTTTTATTTAAATGTGTAAATGATCCAAGAATCTCATACATATTCTCCATGAATATGTTTTTATGATTTGTCAGATAAGATTCAATCCTGTCATGGGGAAAAAATGAAACTTCAGAAAATGTTGCTTTTGATGATGAGTGGGGAAGTTTGTCAACTAGCCTTCCTGCTAAGAACAACTAGAGCAAAACAAAACAAAATCTGTTTAAAAGATATCAGGGAACTGATAAAGCATCAAGGATTTAAGAGGCCCTACTCTTTGCCCTCTAGTATTTCTAGCTCATTCTTACCAGTTTAAGAATCTGAGCAGAGCTTCTGATACTGTTCTAGAACTAGAAATTTAAGAATTGGAATCCTGAAATTACTAAAAAGAAGTGGTCTAGGTAAACACACAGGCTTTCATTTGAGATTCCCAAAAGGTAGAATGGTAATCAGAAGGAACACAATCCAAGCTCCAGTCAGCTCAGTTCTTGATTGGAATTAAGTGATCTGCTAGAGAATTGCTTTGATTTTACTTTTATTAAACCAAACTATTAATCAGTAAAGCTACTGAACCCACTAATTATGTCATCTATGTAGACTCTAGGAAAAACCAAGCTAGTAAGAAGGAAAAATGTTCCTCTTCTTAAATAACAAAAGAGGAAGAAAAAGACCACTTATGTGAATAAATCATCTTTTTCTAATGTCATGGAGGGTAAGTGTGGGAAAGCTGAAATAAGCCTGAGACATGGTGATAAGGAGGAGCTGCTACTTGTTTGGATGATCTGTTAAGAACCAACTGTATCCCTCACAACCTCCCTCATAAGATGTATTGAAAACTACTTTGAGTCCCTTACAACTTCCCACTGAAGAAGAAGCCAAACAGAAAATGGAGGCCAGGTAGCAGCCAAGTTATGTGGATTCTCCTGTAGTCATTTCCTGGTAACAACCATGTATCTTTGAGGCAATGTCCTAGTGCCTAAAAACCCTCTGCCCTGGTATGAAAGCTAAGAGGAGGGAGATAGGTAACTGGCATCATTTCTGTTTTTTGTTCCAGTGTGTTTAAAAGTGCTTAATTTGTTGAAACATGCAAGTAGGTTATAGAATGTTAAAACAAGTTATAAATTATCCAAGCTAAGAAGCACTCTACAACTGTAGAATGAGAACAGAGTAATTTTTCAGATGAGTAAACCTCTGAGCTTAGTCATTCTTCTGCTTTGTTATATCTTCATCCTGTTTTTTCCCTTAATTTATATTTTAGAAGTCTTTTTTGGGGAGGGGAGCAGTAGTGGGAATTGGACCCAGGACCTCGTGCATATGAGGCAAGAACCAGCCCCAGCCCTACATTTTTAAAAAAATGTTTATAAGGGTGAAACCAAAATCATCTTTAATTTATAATGCCAAGATGGTCATAGCTTTAAGTTTTTTTTCTGTTACCTGTGTCCTGTGATTAGCTACACAACTAGAATGGAGAATCTAGGAGTAACTACACTCTGTTCTGTCAGCCCACATGATTAGTAGCATCAGGACGTGTGGTGAGGGTTAGTTTAGAGGAAAGGGCAAGACTATAAAGTAAAATTTATGTGAATGTTTTCAATTTGATTATAGATTCACTAAGTACAAGTAAATATAATGGAACTGAATTTTATGCAACTCAGTTAAATTACCTTCTTTACTAACATTAAGTATCTAAATTTGAAGGATTGTCTTGTTATTTTAACAATGAAAGTATTAATTATTTCTGTGTTTTGAGTAATAATTCTCTTTGATTACTGTGCTTTTTAAAACTTTTTGATGTATTTCCTATATTTAGTCATTTCACAAATTAGTGTAATTACTATAATTATAACAATTTCTTCTACAATATGGCAGAACTTAATTTTTACAAATGAATTTATCAACATCTCCAGAAGACGGAATATCTAATGATTTAGTTTAAGACTTGGAGCATAGGCCAAGGTAAAACCTCATCTATATATTTTCAGTTATTTTATAAAATATTTATAACTCCCAAATAGGCTTTACTAAGCTCCTTAAGGTCTAGTGACACAATATAACAGCAGGATTTAGCAGAAAGAGCATGGTCTTAGAAATCAAGTAGGTCAGCAGACCTGAGTTAGAGTCCCAAATCTGCTGTTTTTCATCTGTATGACCTAAGGCAAGTTACTTAACATTTTTGTGCCTTATTTTCTCTATAAAATGGAGCCAATAATAGTAATTTCATAGGAATAAATAAGATATGTAAAGTATTTAGAACATTGATGCACTCAAAATAAGGAATCAGTAAATGTTAATTGTTACTTTTCTTGACAAAAATATCATTTGTATTACCTTGTCCTTACTTTAGCTAGGCATTGTACTGGATACTGGAGGTGCAGTCACCATCCATTTTTGGTAGACAAGTGGAAAGTTGAAAGGTAAACAATTATTGTGATACCAGCTATAAGTAGAAGTTGGTGCATTGTGCAATCTTGTGAGAAATGTCTAGTTTCTATTATCTCATTGCATCTTCTTAACATTTCTTCTTATTTACAGATTCAGAGAGATAATGATTAGAACCTGAGTTCTCAAACCCCCATCTTATAGCATATGATCATGCTTCATTTCTGTGGTAAATAAATGCCAGGTTAAAAAAAAAATAGTTTTTTTTTGAGCACTTACAAAGCTTACAGAGCACGTTGTTATTTTTTTATGGGAGGATGTTTGGGAATGGAAGACCCAAGACTATCCATATGGAAAGACTAAGTAATAAAAGAAGGCAATAAAGGTCTGTAAGTTATCCAAACTGAGAAATATCCTACAATAGTAGTCACTATGTATTTGAGTAAGTGAGACCCAAATGGTGGTGGCAAATAATTATTAATAAATTATTGGGCTGGGGATATAGCTCAGTGGTAGAGCGCTTGCCTAGCATGTTTGAGGCACTGGGTTTGATCCTTAACACCACATAAAAATAAACAAATAAAATAAAGGCATTCTGTCCATCTACAACTACAAAAAAATTTTTTTTAAATATTATTGGTGAACTTTCACTTTAAAAAATTATGAATAGTAACATTTAGAAAAGTGAAGACAAAGCAAATGTATAGTATAACGAATTATTATAAAGGGACTATCCATTAACAACCGCCCTGGTGAACAATTAGTACATTACAGTCTTCAACCCCATGCTCTTTCCCAGTTCTAATTACTGCTCTCTCCCTCAAGGGTAACCACTCCTGGGGTTTGTGATGATTACTTCCTGGCTATTCTTCATAGTTTAGCCATCTTACTGTGCATTCCTGAGTATTATAATGTTTACCTATTTTTAAAGTACTTACGTGGAATCACTCCCATTATCTATATTTTGATGTCTGGCTTCTTTGTTGAGTGTTAAGTTTCTAAGATTCATCCATGTTGTATGGAGCTGTATATAGTTTATTTCATTTTCTTTGTTTTATGTAGTACCCCATTTATAAATATAACACATTTTGTTTTCCCATTCTACTATTGATGCATAATTAAATAAAATAATTTCTTTAAGATCATTATTCCAGGAGATGTCTGTTTCCTTTTCCTTTCTCAGTCTTTATTATTTTCATTCATTTGAAAATAAATTTATTGTGTATATCTCATCCCTTGTGTGAATGAAAAATATACTACTAATTTGCACATAATTCATTCTAGAGTAACAAATACTACCTTTTTCTTATTTCTTTTTAACGGTAGGATTTAGCTCATCATATAGCTCCTTTTCACATTACTGGTTGATATTACTTAATTGAACTCTGAAGAAACTTGGAAAGTAGAATTCTTCAGCACCATATGATTTTTCTAGAGTAGTTGCTGTATTGTGTAATTTTTGATGTTATCATCTGGGTTTTTGTGCTCAGTCTAGCTTTGGGAATGGCTGGTGTATCACCAAGGGCCTAAGAATTCTGGTTTTAGGAGAGACATGACAGTGATAGTGATACTATGGGAAATATTCCAAGACAAATTTACTTTTTCTGTGAATACTTGTAAAGAACTTAGTGCATTATAGGGATGTATATTAAAAGGTTGTATGCTGAAGTGAACTTTTCTTCTTCTGTATTGATGTTAAAGTGGTATTTCACTACATAGTTTTATGTTTTATTTCCTCTCCAGTATTGTAAGTCTTCTGAAAACTGTTAGAAATGCTCTCTCTGTCTGGAGATTTTAAGAAATTCTGAAGGCAGGGTGTTTTATAGCAGAACCTTCACATATAGTGCATTTTCTTTAAAGAGCCTATAATCCCAGCAACTGGGGAGGCTGAGGCAGGAGGATAACGAATTTGAGGCCAGCTTCAGCAATTTAGCAAGGCCCTGTCTCAGAATGAAAAACAAAAAGGTCTGTGGATATAACTCAGTGGTAAAGCACTCCAGCAAAAATCTGAATTTAAACCTTGAAATTATGTTGAGAAAAAAATTTCATGAAGGGAGTACTTTGTTCAGTATTAATGTAAATATGAGAGAACAAGTAGAATATAACCATTTTCTTACATAAAATAAAAACTGTACATTGAATTTGAAATAAAATAAAAAATAAAAATTTTAACATGAAAATGCAACTTCAGATATTTACAAAATCATGTATATAGCACAACTTTCATTTCATGCTAAGAAGTAGCTTTACAGTAATTTTAAGTATCTTTAATTTAATAATTTAAGTATCTTTACAATTTGCTGCTGTTTACATCATGAAACATATTTATTTACATTAACATATTGCTGAAGTGGAAGGGGGAAAAACATCAGATAAGCAATTACCATACCATTCTTTATTTTGAAGTGATTGCATCCTTCTTTGGCAGCTGAACTGAGAATTGTGCTCCATACTACTGCATGGCAGGCCACTTTTAATTGCTCTCTGAATATTACAGTACTTTGTAGTGTTAAAAGGCAAAATAACCTTCTAAACTATTACTGTTCCACTGAAAATACTAAAAGAAATATACTAATTTATTAAAAATGCTGCACATAAAGTCTTACAAAACTCAATGTAGTTTTCCAGGGCTTCTGAGCTTATGGCTTACAATATAGAAAGATTTACCAAAATGCCAAACTTGGAAAATCATGTTCCTATTATAATAAGACTTAAAACATTCCTACAAATTAGAATCCTTGACTAATCCCTTTGTCTAATTAACCATATTCAATCAAAATAGTAAACAGACCAAAGCAATGAAGCAAGCCATTTAATTTATAGGCAAGGAAAAACAATAGTAATTGAGTCAATGCATTCTATGACTAGCAGTTACCACTTGAAGTTCATCCTAAAACTTGCATTAGTGGTCAGAAAGGAGAATAAATGAGTATCTCCATATTCACCTGATCCAATGCCTTTGAGGAGTACAACTGGGTGTAGGAATTCAATAATGGTCCACTTAGAGAAAAGCAGATCCTCTATGAAATGGTAATAACTTTCAAAGCTTTAAATAAATCTTTTACAGGGTTAGACTTTCTCCCTCTCCCCTTTTTTTCTTTCCTCCTTTTCTATTCCCATTTGTTCTTTTCCTATCAGTATTTACTGGTATTTAAGAGTGCTAAAGATACACCTGTGAACAAGTCTATTTTCAGTAAATTTATATTCAGTGTGATGAGACACTAATCAAACAAGTAAGAAAATCTCTGTTGTGAAGATACGCTCCATTGAGATAAAATGGCTGGTATGTTCCCTTAGGATGATTGGTTAGAGAAGACTTTTCTCAGAAGGTGATATTTAAGCGTTGGCTTAAATATCTTAGAAGAGTCATGTTACTATCTCTGGGGAGAACATTTTAGGCAGAGAAACCCACCATAGTGGAAGGTAGGAACTCGCTTTGCTCAGAAGTAGAAAGAAGACTGGTAAATGGGATATGGTGAAAAAAATAGTGTAAGATAAACATAGGGAGATGAGCAGGAATTAGATCATGGGAAGTGCTTTGTAGGCTAGATAAGAAATATGGGGAGCATAATCATAACAAGAATAGTAATAGTGGTAGCTACTGTTTGTTTACCCACTTTGGTG